>WYDI02041964.1:8715-21444 GCA_009867235.2 Psittacus erithacus
CTTGGGTGACACAGTTTAGTGTGAGGTGTCCCTGCCCATGGCACGGGATTTGGAACTTGATGATCTCAAAGTCCTTTTTCCAGCCCTAACTATTCTATGATGCTGTGATTCTAAATGAATAGATAACTGACATTGAAGTTAAAACTTAAGAGTTTTTAACTGGATGGCTTAACCTCTCACTCATTTTTTCTCTGTTTGATGGTTCACTTTTTATTATATTACTTGTTACTTCTTTTTGCCACTCATCCTTTATTTCATTTCTTACAGAGTGTTGAGGGGGGCGAAAAGGGTGGGAAGTGAATATAAAAGATGGATTAAATCGAGGAACCAGTTAACAGACCGTTCTTCTAAGTTTTATTTTTAGCTATATTTACCAAAGTCTATAAGGGTAAGGATTGAACCTCCAGGTGAAAATGGGGCAGAAGGAACTCAGTTTTCTCAAGCTTAAATTTCTTATGGCTGTGACAATGTGCTTTTGGATCATGGCCTAGCAAACTGTTAACCCTAGGTTTAACCAAAAGTAGGGCGCATTTTCAATCTGTCCATTCATCTGCTACCACAAGTTGCCAAGGTAAAGTACTGACTGCATGTGTAATGGAACTGACATGATATGGTTACATTTTTCTTTTAATAAGCTTGCATACTGATGAAATCTGAATCTGTGGTTTTTATTTTCTTAATTCTTTTGTGTGAATTAATAGGTTATAGAAGGTCAGGAATATTTTCCTTGTGTACAACTTGAAAATCAGGCATAGTATGAAACTTCAGTATACCCTTTCTTATGAATATTTTTAACAGAGAGTCAAAAATAGAATAAAAGAAAATAAAAAGAATTAAATAATTGAAAAGACAAAAAAATTGATTGGATCTTGCCAATGTATGTGGAGTTACCTTTTCTCCTGAGATCTTAAGGGGCTCTAATGTTAAATTCATTAGTGCTGCTCATAATACGTTAAACGCTCCATTTGACTATTTAAACTAATGTTCATCTGTCAGGTTTTATTGTTATTTTAAAGCTGTCCAGCTGAGTAACCCAGTTCTATGTGCTCTTTAATTGAAGGCAGCATTAACTAATGAACGCTTACAGCCTATTTCTACTTTTGGGGCAGGTTTGAAGGGCTTCTCAAATTATCCTGGGATACCAGCCCTGGAGACATCTTTTGTGTTCTCTATGTCTTTCTGCCATTTAGCAGTGGGAGAGATGACATCCTTTAATGTTTCTTTAAAGGAAGGTGAAATACTAATCTACATAGATAAAGATGATATTCAGCTTTCAATGTCTTTTGCACATGGATTTTTATTTCTGTGTGGAACAGATGAACTTCTTTTTAAGCTGATCCAGGGAAAGCATGGGGTAATGCTTTGTGGGCTGAAGTTAGCATCTGAAAAACCCTTGCATGCTGGCTTCAGGGAATGAAGCTGCTAATTTTGAAGGTATGCAATTCAGAAGTTGATTTTAAAAGAAAAAGAGAATTTCATTCTATATGATTGAGGCTTTTTTCTTGAGAACTTCAGAGTATCTGTTACTTATGCTATTATTTGTGCTGTACTTGCAAGCTGCTATAGTTTTGAATGTAGCTGCCCATCTGCTGTTTGGTTATTTATGGTCAGATCTGTGGAGTTCCTTCTAATCTCTCTAGTCTTCGAAAGCAGTAATGAATTAAACATCACATCTGTTGTAAAAAGGGAATTAGATGGAGGGACTGAATGAAGACTAAAAGGGATAAATGACTTGCTGAAAGCTATATGTGTATTTCATCACAGAACAAGGAATACAAACATGATTCTCCTTCCCAGCTCCCCTTCCCTCTAAATTTTAGTCCTGTGCTTAACAGACCAGCCATACTTTTTTGCTTCATACATGATGAGGGAATGAAAAAAGTACTAATTCTTCAAAACTTGCAGTAGATGCTTGAGAACAGACTTAACCCATTTAAAGATCTTCCACCATGTACTGAGAGTATTGAATGCTTCAGGTCTAATGAATTTGAGTAGAAGAGTTTATATTCTCACTGATCCTGAATTTGTTTTGATTGTTAATGTTTTGACCAGTGGTTCCCACTGGGTTGCTTGGAAAGAAAACAGTTGGGAGGGCAGCTTTTCTCCTCCAGTGGTCTAGTCAGTGCTAGTCCACCAACTTCCCTCTCTGCTCGCTTTCTTTAATAGACTTAAAATGGCTTTAAATAGTGTCAGGACATTGGTTCTTATTTATTTCTTCTATTAGATGATGTGTATCAGAAAATGCAGGTGGTATTTTTCATTCATCACAAATTGTGCACTTCTTGGTGGAGTTACACTTAGTTCTTATTGTGTGGTTTTGTGGCATTTTTATTTAAAAAAAACCAAGAAAAAAACCCAACCAAAGACTATTAGAATTTTTAACTGTTGTGTAAACCAATGTAATTTACAGTCTTTTGAGAGCTTAGAAATGACACAGGATGCAGCCTACCGAGTTATGTTTTGATTTCAGTGTAGCACAGCCTGAAACATTGTTTGCGTTTTTATCTCTTCTATAATTTGTTTTTTTTTACTATGTGTTTACTGTTTCCCCAGCTTCCCATCCTCCCCCTAATGGTTACCTATTTTGTTTAAGTTTGTATTTAAGAGAATTTTCTCCACAAGTGTTACTAGTTTCTACTTGGTGGGGGTGGTTGGAAGAGTGTTCTAGTTCACTGGAACACCTTTCAAATATTTAGGTTTTAAGTACAAATAATATGTGGATTTAGTCTTTCCAGCTTTCCATGGAAATGTTCAGAAGAATGAATACGTTGTTAGAGATTAACATTGCTTTATTGATTTAAAAACCTGAAAGCCTAGGTCATTCTAGACGAGTTCAGTGAGGTTCTTAATTCTAAGTTCTTTTATTTAACATACTTCCTGTATACACAAGTTTTACAGTTTGAGCATGTGGTATTTTAATTGGCAAAATAGGTTGCAGGTGAGCATGCAGCATTCTAGATTGTTTCTGAAATTCAGCAAACAGCTTTAACCTCTTTAGCTTGTTTTATATCTGTCAAATTTGAGCATACGAAAATTATGTCATTTGTTTTGGAAGTGATAAAATTCAGCTTCCAAGTCTTTCACTTTCCCCATGTGAAATCTGTTCTCTTCAGTGCTTTTGTTTTCCTTTTGTAGCTTTTTTTTTCCTATTTAATGAGTCCAAGTGCTTTTTTTTTTTTTTTTTTTTGATATGTTCTGGTAACCTACTCTGAGAGTTTTCTTGTAGATGGAGCACATCAAAGCTCTTACAGAAGAGAGGCAATTGAAAACTACAGGAGTTGCTGGAACAAAGGCTAGGTGTTTGAAATTATCGGCAACTGATCTAATTGTTCTGACTCACCTCCCTCCACTCTGAATGAACAGAATGCTTCCCTTGGTTCCAGGAAATACTGAACAAAAGAACTGTTTTGATCCATGGACAGTGCCACCACTGTGGCAGTGAGCCAGGCAGTGCTTTCATGCTAAATAAATTGGTCTTTTCACAACTGCAGGGAAACATGCTCCCTAGAGTCAATAAGTTCATACAGACTTTTGTTCATATGTGAAAGTATGAAGAAAACAAAGTGTGTGTGTGTAGGTTTGGTTTTTCTTCATTGGTTATAATAAGGAGCTATTTATAATAATTTTGAAATATAACTTGTGGAGGAGAGGGAAAAATCATTACCCGGTACATATTCCACATCTTCAGAAGAAAAGAATACTGCCAAAGTTAAATAGTTCACACAGGGTGGCTAGAGCATGGTGTTGAAGAGCTAAAAATGACAGCCTGAGTCATTCTTGAGTTTTGTGGCTTATGCACGTGTTTTAGGTTTTATAACTTACAAGTTTTTTTCTGAAGCATACAGGAAGCATACATAATAGGATGCTTTTTTGAGTAATTGTTTAAAGTGCAAGCTGTTTTAGGATTAATTTTTCTGGAAGAACTGAAATTTGCTTCCTTCTGTAATATGGGAATGTGTATTTTATGTAATTGACAATAATTACACAAGTATGGAGATTTTGAGGTAAGGGATGAGAATGAACATTGTGAAGATTTACATATTGGAACAGAGAGGGACAGTATAAACTTGTTGAAGTGTTATTTCTGTTCCATAATAAAAATAATTTGGATTTTTTTTGTTTACAATGAAGCGTGTTGTTTTAACAAGAAAAGGAACAAATATTTTATTTTACCTCTGGCTCTCTATTTAGAGTGCTCTGGGTTTTTTTGTTTGGTTTTTTGTTGTTTTTTTTTTTTTTTTTTTTCCCCCTCCTCTTTCTCCTAAGTAGTTTATAGTTTTAATTCAGTTACTTTAACTTCGGTCACTCCCTTTTCAGCCCCATTCTGAACTCCCTCTCCCAAAGGAAATATTTCAGTTAGTGTTGATGAATGCTGAAAAACCCAGATGGAGAACTCCAGGTTGCAGTCTAAAGCCCTATGTCTACAATTAAAGAAAATATTTTTTTGTGTTTTTGGCGTGTATTTTTGGCATTGATATTGGCATGTATTTTGAATATGGTATTTCTATGCAGAATTTCTTTTTTTTTTTTTGTATTTATTTGTGCAAGTATGAACTCGGAAAGGCTTACAAGCAGATGCCAGTTGCTGCTTTGTATAGGCTGAAAGAGGAGGTTGGAATTCAAGTATCTTGTTGATTTCTCAATGAAAAAGAAAAGTTTAATCACGGTGAATTGCGGTTCATAATGCAATAAAAATGGGATGAGGGTAAGAGCAGAAGAATTTCCAGCTATAGGTTAGACATACTTATTTTGGCTGTTCGATGCTTTTCTTTATTTAAAGACCTACTAAAAGCAGGGTAATGGCAGTGCCCTGATGTATAGGTAGCATTAGATCTTGAAATAATTACTATATTCTTGGTAATATGAGACAGACTCTGCTAAAGTGCAATTTAATTTACACTTATTTTACATCTGAATGACTGAGCTAATGGATGATCTACCCATAAATTAATTGTAGTTTAATAGGGTTGGAAATAGGACTTTAAACCAGTGTCCTTGGTTGAAATTCTGCTTTGATTTTTTTTTTTATTTTTTTTTTTAATGAGGAGGAAAAAATGTGTAGATTTACATGGGAAAATGCCTATGGTAATGTTTTTTCTTTTACAATTGTTTTTACAGTACAGTGGAGTTTGATTACAGTGTTCTGTGCTTTCAGAAAAAGTACAAAAGGGGTTTGGCCAGTGCTCAGTCTGGTGAAATGTCATAATTGATTTCCCATGCTTGACAGCTTTAACTTCTTCTGTTTCAGAGCTGTGAAAATTATCTGAAGTAGAATGGAAGCTTCAGTAATATTACCCATTCTGAAGAAAAAATTGGCTTTTCTTTCAGGTATGGTTTCTGTTTTCCTCAATTGGTTCCTCCCTGCATAACTTGGATGGAATTCTTAAGTTGGTTGATTGTATTTGCTGGGTATATTTAACAGATATATATTGTTATATTGTTGGTTGGCACTTTGTCGTATATCAAAAGGTATCTCTGAAACTTTCAGTCTAGTAGCTGAGGTATTGCTGTTGGCATTTAGCACTTGTTTTCACTGTAGCCTGTAACTCAACCCACAGAGTTGATGTCGTGAAGTTTCAGTCCATATTGAAAAAAATAGTGATTTGGCAGGCATCCAAGAACAATCCTTTCTGGTTTTTTTTAATGTGGTTTTAGAAATGCAGAATGAATATTTTCAGGATTTTCTTTAGAAAATTTTTCCTTTCCTTTCATCCCAGTCTTTTCTCCAAGCTATAAATGGATGGAAGCAGAATTAGCCATGCATTGCAACATTTTGACTATTGCTAAGTAGTTAATTCAGGCAAGGCTGAAATCATCTTCGTATTTATTAAAGCTTATTGAATCTTGGATTGAAGAGAAAAAAACAAAAGGAAATCTCGCTGATTTCACTGCTGTCATGGATATCTGTGTTAGTTCTTGGTGTTTGATTGTCTACTCCAGGGTAGGTAGACAACTTGCAGAATGCTTCTCAACTTCACAAATTGACAAGTGTTGCCATAAACATTCTTGTGGTACCATTTATTTTAGCTAGTCCAGTTTAGCCTGCTCCAGTCACTTGTTCCTTTTGTTAACAGAATTTGTTTTGCTTTGAATTTGCCTGCTGTCCCTAGGAACTGCTAATCGAACAATTTATAAAAAACAAACAGAAATCCTCCAAAAACTCAACTTACATTAACGCCTGGGACAGTGGGCAATTTCTCTAAAGTAGCAGCAGATGTGTAGTATGTAGGTTGTTCAGCTTTATGCTGCAGGGAGAAGTTCTCATTAACTGGAGTGCATTTTCAATTTGTTATTAAAGCTGCCTGATCTGTTTTGAAATATAGATGTTCTTAGTGCAATGTAATTTATTGAGTGGTGGTTTAAATGCTAGAGACCTTTCTGAACCTAGGTATTCCTAAGTAGTTTTGACCTTTTTGGAATTGAGTAGTTTACTAATGGATGTTTTATTTTAATGAATAGTAAAAATTTATGCAGTAGTTCTTTTAAGTATTGTTCAGTGTAAGTTAAGGAACCTGACAGAGAAACTTTGTCTCATGAATCCAGAACTATCTTTGAACAGAACTAGTCCCTTCCAGTTATGAGTCTGCTATTGAAAGACTAGTTTGCTATAAATGCTAGAAGAAAAAGTATTTTTCTGCTAACCATGCCTTCCCCAGCCATGTATATATTCATTAAAATGAACAACTTCAATGTTCCACTTGTGAGTTCATGGGTAGCAGAGGAGAGAGAAGTGTTAGACACAATTTTTACAAATATATTATCTAGCAGAGTACTGAGCTGCTGCCATGGCTTACGGAATTTTGGACCCTGGAAGTTGGTTCAAGGTGACCTTTCTACTGTTTCTGGTAAAAATACCTTCATAATCTCTTGTGTTCTTACTTTTCCAACTGCAGGCTTGCTCAGTTTGATCACCAAACTATCTATCCTATTTTTTATTAAAACTTTTGACAGTGTTTTCTTGCTTCCCTACTACACTAATTTTTAATAGTTCCTCCATTTTATAACATGCAAATAATTTTTGAACTTGGCTGTTGCAAATTTAGTTTCAACAAATTTATTTTCTACATTCTTAAGACCTGCTACTCTCCCTTCTCTGAGGGTTTCCTTATGGATAAGGAAAGACCAAACAACGCCTGAACACTTAAGGAAAGGCTTCTTTATTCATTTTAATGTTTTATTCCTGTTGAGAGATGGTAGCTAACAAGCTGCCATTTAATCAGTGTGACTTCTGAAGCATTTTACAACCACAAACTCAGCATTTTTCTCTTATTTGTTGGATTTAATGTGTGCTCATGAAGTACTGTAGCAAGTAGAGAGAAATATTTTTTCTTTTTCAGTTCAAGTGTACATTTGAGAACAGAATTCCAGTTTTTTAAATCAGTGGAGTATTTTCCCTTGTCTTTCACTTGCACACTCTAATTTTCAGATTTTCTGCCACTTGGAAATTAAGAAGGGCAGACAATCTGTAAATAAGTGTTGCTTTAAAGTGTGACTCCCTCTTAGTTTGTGTGGAATGGATCTATCAGTTTGTCCTTTCTCATGGAGCACCACACTTTAATTATTCTATTTGGAAATAAAACTATTAAAAAGTGCATTGATGTTTTTCCAGCAATAATTCTTGCCCCCCACCCCCCAAAACAAAAAAAAAAAGAAAGAGAGGGCAACACAACTATGGCAATGGACCACTTAAAGCAGCAGGTTCTTTGTGAAGATGTGGAAGATAAGTGACAGTGGAGATCTTTAATACTCTTTGGGGAGCTTGCATAGCTTTGGAAACAAGGGAAAAACCTACTGCTGTTAAGATGCCAACATACGTTGTGTAATCAGTGTTTTTCCATTATTTTGAATGCATCTCTAATGGATGGAGAGGTTTCTCATCAAATTATGCCAGTGTACATGCATCAGCAAACATTGCTGTGCTCGTTTGCTTCATGTTATTTCTGCACAGCTCTTACTGTTCTGTGAAAAGTTATTTCCAATTAGACAGAACTTCAGTTCTTCCAATTTTAAGGAACTTTATGAAGCAAAAACATGATTTAATTTCTTTAACCACATGAATAACACAACCTGAGAATAAAGGTGTTCTTTCTCAGGTTACAGAAATGTACTTTGCTTCTTTTTCACCCTATATGAAGCTGAGAGTTATCTTTGTACAATTTTTCTAATGTAGAGAAAACTGCCTCCTATGTGTGCTTAAATGTATCTTTTGTTTTTAGTATATCTTATTAATAATTAGCTAATATATTAAAACTTCTTCTAAAAATAATATTGAACAAAATGGAGAAGGCTTTCAGCTACTCCAGATTGCAGAACGCTTACTTTGAAACTATTTTAATGTACAGATGGGTATTAATTTTAGAAAAATTCTCAAAGACTTAAACTACCCCCAAACTTTTAAGATTACCGAAGTAGCGATTTAATAAGCTGTAAACTAACACACTATATCCTTCTGGAGTATGCTTGGATTCATTAATGTTCCTCACTTGATGTGCAGATTCCTCTCTTCACTTCTCATATTTCCACTCCTGGTCCCCCAACCGAGACACTTAATTGGGTTTTTAAATTAAGATCTCTTTTCTTCTTGCTGGTTAGACATTAAAATATTCAAGGGCAGAAAGGGGAAAAAAAAAATAGATGAGGTGCTTTGCTCAAAATGGACAATATATGAACTAGATGAGCTGTTCCAAATTCAGTGGATTTAGCTCAAGTTCTAATTTAAACTATTGAGTAAGAACCTAGTTCAAATCCATTTTGATTACTGATTTATACCTGTGTGACTCAGGAAGTCAGTCTTGACTGGAAACACCAGAAGAAAAAATTTCAGCTTTCATAATGATCCATTTATTTTTATTTTTTTTAATTATACCTTTCCAGAGACTTTCTTGAGAATCTGTGTAGTCAAGAACAACCTGAACCACAGTTTTTCAACAGCCTACTTAAATGCAGCACATCAGCATCACCTAATGCTTTATCTTACTGGATCTCATAATGGACATAAAAATGTGAGGCCAGCTCTTTCAAGATTTTTGTTGCTGATATTGCTTGTAAAACTTTCACCAGAAGGGTTTGAAAATATGTATGAAGATTAAAGCAACTTGTTGGAAATATTTATCTCAAGTGTAAGGCGACTGTTACGTGTTTTGAAGCAGGTCTGGAAATCTTATGTGTTTGAATGAGCTACTAATTCAGAGTATGTGTCATGGGCAGCCTGTGTAGTACAAGATCTTGCTTTTGTGCAGTTGACACTTCTAGGAAGTGTGTTCCAGTGGGAGCTGCTGGGTACCTGCTTGCTTTGAAAGCTTACTGTTTCTGTAATGCTAGTAATGTAGAAGGACTACAAGATGCTTTTTAACAGTTTAATCTAGATATGCAAAAATAATGCTTTTAGAAAACTTGATTTGTGTTGTTGATGTTGAAAGTACTAGATGAAAGACTATGACAGCTAGAGATGTAGACTGTGCTCTGAAGCTTTGGTGATGCCTTAAATATCAATGTAGTGAATGAATCCTTGGAACTGAGAGGTGCAATGTTAGTTTCACAGCAATTTTTAAGTTAACTTTTATGATATATTTTGAGACTGTGTAACTGCAAAGTATTTCTTTTACCTTTAATCCGTCATACTACCTTTCTAATGACTTTTTTTCTCCTGAAATAGGAGGGAAGGACAGAAGAAGTGGTCTCATTCTGACAATTCCATTATGCCTTGAACAGACAAGCATGGATGAGCTGAGTGTCACACTAGACTACCTGCTAAGTATCCCAAGGTGATTTCAGAGGCATTCTGTTCAGGGCTGCTGCCTTTTCCAGTGGTAGAAGGGATATTTTGATTTTTATTTACTTATTTTTTTTTTTTACTTCAGTAATGTTTAAAGTGTGATTCTGTCTGAATTAGCAGCATACATTCTGTTTAATTGGGGGTAGCTACCAAGGTTTGTATATGGCACGTTTTTTGGTTTTTTTTTGTTTGTTTTTTTTTTTTTTGCCTTGTGTGTTTCCTCATTCCTTTCTTGGGATGTCTTTAACTTCTTATTGATGTCATTGCTCTCATATTACTAAGTAAATTAATTAGCCATTCTAATGAAATTCCTAAGCTTGCAAAGGTAGCAATGCCCAAAGTAAAAAAAGCTTCCTCTTCTATCTTTTCTATTCTATGTGCCTAATCTTTGTAGATTGTAGTGCATAAGTATGCACAGAGTCTGAAAACATATGAAGTCTTACTGAAGTTAGTGAGCAACTCAAATGTTTATAGTTAAAATACTGCTTTAATGTGCTGAATGATTATTTGAGTATCCTGTCATCCAGACCTTCCTGTAAAGTCATTGTTGATTAAGTTCTGTGCCTATAACCCTGCAAGTTTATAGTGACTGTTCTTGATCCTAGCTTAGTAACTACATTTTCTTTTTCCAAAGATCCAGAGATTGATCTGTCATAGCTTTGTGGGTTTTTTTGTTTGTTTGTTTTTTGTTTTTTTTTTTTGTGCCACTGATTTAAAAAGGCAAGAAGCTTCTCGGATAGATGATTGCCTTTGTTATCCATTTAAATTCCTTTTCTGGAAACAGAGGAGCAATGACTGAAGACTAATGTAATTTGCTTATTGCAATTTAGAAATGTTCTTAAAACACAATAAAATGTGTGGGGTTTTTTGTTTACTTTTTTTTTTTATAGTTAAGATTCTTAAATTCTGATTGGGGAGAGAAGCAAAGAATAAATTCAGGTCGCTTACAAGTAACACATAAGGTATATGAGGATATTGCATAACATCGTAGCTGTGCATATTTCAAAGTTTTTCAAACAGCTTGTCTTTTGTAAAGTGATGAAAATACCAAATGGTCATCTGAGCAAGTCATCTCATTGACTTAAGGATTTGGCTGTATTTATGGAACAGATGCAGGCATTGTGATTCTAGCAAGTGGCAGTTGTTCTGCTGTCTCAACTTGATGTATGTTTTTACATGTATTAGTGTAAGAATAACTGTGTGAAAATTCAACCAAAGTTCTCTTTGTTCTCTGTACGAACTGGGAAATCATATAATGTTCTGTTTGTCAGTCATGAAGAAAAATGACTTTTCTTTTATGGTGGCAGTATGGAAAAATCATTGCCGTTTTTGTTTGCATTTTTTTTTTAAACATGAAATAACAGCTACATTTCTCAGTATGAAACATAATCCTTACTGTTACATGCAGATTGCTTTGTTTTTTGTAAGCTCAGAAGATCACAGAAATGGTTTGGCTTTGTAAATGCAGATTTGGGTACTAAACATTATGAAATGCTGTTCTACCTTACGTAAATTTTATGGGGTTTAGTTACTTACAATTTTGTCAGACACAAATTTTTTTCTAAGTGTTTTTCTTCTTTTAGTGAGAAGTGTAAAGCTAGAGGATTTACTGTGATCGTGGATGGCAGAAAATCGCAGTGGAACGTGGTAAAGACAGTTGTGTTAATGCTACAGGTAAATAAATTTTTTACTGATTAATTTTATAGATGTGAACCCAGTAGCTCTGTTATTGTAGATGTAATAATTTCTTTATTGAGAAATAGACAATTTATAGCCTCTTAAAATTACAAAACGTGGCTCCATGACAGTTCAGTGCAGAAAGAAACAATCTGAAAAGTGGATGATACACCTTGCTTAAGTGAGGGACAAATTCATTACATGCTGAGAACACACAATTGTAGACCCTCTTCTAAAACAGAGTTTTAGTTAAAACACAGAAATATGCTCCTGGCATTAACTGTGAGTAGTAGGAATGTCTGCAGGGGAGCAAAATTCACACTGGTAATGCAGCTAAGCAGGTTCTGGTGCAATACACTATACTACTTGGTTTTCATTGGAGTTGGCTGTAGTTGATTTTATGGTGTATGACAGTCCCAGTCATATTCTGGATGCTACACAAAATAGAAGAAGGGGGGGAAAAAAAGTGCCAATTCCCAATTAAAGAAATTTACAACAATTTATTTTTTTAGCTTTTCCGAATGGTAGGGTTACAATAAAGTCTGCTAAATGGTATTGTTTATTTTCTGGTCTCAGTGGTAAAAGACAAGGCACGATACAGCACTTTGAAGAGAGAACTTTGCTGCTTTGCTTTCTGCGCAGATAATTTCTATTTTCTAGAGCAGTTTTCCTCTCAAACTTAGATGAAGCCTCAAAGTATGTAAAATTTGAATAATTTCACTTTATTGTCTTTCTGAATTATTGTTGCTTCTGGGTTTTTAAGTCTGTTTCTGGGTGTCTTTCACCTATTCCTGACTAAGATGTCTTCCTATTAGTAGAGTAATTGGATCCACTATATTCTGATTATGATCTCAACTGAGCTTTCACTTTGGCTAATGTGCAGTTGTGGCATTTAGTGGGAACTTCAGCTAGTGGTGAAGGTAGCTATTTGTCCATGCTCAGATTTTACTGGCTTCCTGTCAGCACAATTCCTGCCAGTGTGAAGCCTGAAGAAATATAGGTTGCACATCTGTATCTAATTTGAGAAGGAAGTAATGAAGAAGATTTTCTGATGTAAACTAATTACAAGTGCAGACCACTTGAGATTTCTCTCTGCTTGGGCACACATAGTTTTCACAGATGCTGGTCAGTTATCAGACACTTATGTGTTAAATATTTTGTCTACTTTTAAATAGAATCATAGAATAGTTAGGGTTGGAAAAAGGACCTTGAGATCATCAAGTTCCAACCCCCCTGCCATGGGCAGGGACGCCTCACACTAAACTGTGTCACCCAAA
>WYDI02041966.1:0-60454 GCA_009867235.2 Psittacus erithacus
CTTCCCCTCCTCCCTGGCAGAGCTTGAGACTCAGAAAGTCCTTGGTCAGAGTAAACATTACTGAGCAGCAACTAAAAACATCGGTGTTATCAGTGCTGTCCCCAGGCTGAAAGTCAAAGCCACAGCACTGCATCAGCTAGTAAGAAGGAGAAAAATGACTGCTACTGCTGAACCCAGGACACTGAACAACCTTTCTTGCAATACAAGTTGTCCAGGCTGCAGCTTTGTGCAGGATGCAAGACTGTATCCTTGCCTGTGTAAGAGGCCTTCTCTAGGATCCACAGCTGTGATGGGAGCAGTTGGCTGACTTGTCACTGTCCTTTGGCTTTACAAAATGAGAAGGCCTCTAGTGAGACCAGATCACAGCCAGGACCATTCATCTTTGCAGGCAGCTTTCTGCAGTACCAGTTTTACAGTGACCCCTACAGACCTATTGTAGATGCCTCTGCTGGGGTTCCTGGTGTCACAAAAGACTTGTTTGGGCAACCAGAGCCCTCCTTGGGCAGGGAGAGAAAATGGGTCCACTCCCAGCATACTCAGCCCATGCCTTAACATCAAAATCCCTCTGTCCTGCTAAGATTTCATCTTCACACTTTCCATAGGCATTCCAGGGAACAACACATGTAAATGTGAGCTGTGAGAGAATAGTTACACAGTCTTGAGGGAAAGAGCACACAGCAGTAAACCGACTTGGTCTATGGTGGTCATTAGACTAGCACATAAGTTTGAGCCTCTTTCATTCTAAAGACAAAATGTGAAGCTAGCTGAGCCAGCAGGAACAGCTGATAGTGCAAGGTAGGTACTTGTGAGAGCTACCTGGCATTGCTGTTAGCAGTGCTGTAAAGCTTCTACGGCATGCCAGCATTATGAAAAACCATATACTGGAGGACCAGCTTGCTCCACTACTCATTAGGAATTCAAGAAGTAGCCTCATGCACCTGTACATCTGATGCATTAGCAGAGAGAGAAATCTCCTTTCAAATCTCTTTTATGTGCTTAGATACAGATAAAGAGTGTCTTTGCTGGTGCAAGGCAGGCTCTCTGACCAGGGCAATGACTGATTTTGGAGACATCTGAAAGCAGTACTTCCTCACTCCTTTAACCTGTCTTTCTAACTCTAGTTTAACTACAGCTAATTTTACATAGTCATTTTGAGGATCTGGGGAACTACATCATCATTTTGAGTACAACTTAATGCACATCTGCCAAATACAGAGACCTCTGGTTTGTGCTACATAGCAGATCTGATGCACCCTTGCATCTAACAAATACTTTTATTAGTTTAACATGTTGAGAAAAGATTAATATTTTCTTAAACTTTTATTAAAAACCCTTTATTAAAAACAAGTATTTGTAAATATATAGAACTATAAAGTACAAAGTGCTTCTTGCTTCCCAGTACAGTAGGACTCAGGAGTGGCAGGTAAATTGTTAATTTGTTCAGTGTATTAGGTCCAGGGCTGAAGAACTGACCAGCTAGTTTCAGAAAAGACAGCTAACCTCATTCCTCCAACAGGTCCAAACTGATCTTGTTTCACCTCAGTTTCAGACTTCCTGCTCCTTTTGACAGTGCTTACTGGTGAGAACAAGACTGAGCTGTAGGGACTAGCAGGCTCCCTAAAAGGATGCAGCCAGGTGTTTTACGAAGGGAGAGCTTTCCAGTTGCTAATGGGGAAGAGAATTCAGGCACTGAAAGAACACTGTACAGTGTTCCTTGTGGAAAGTACATTCTTTGCTTTGGGATCATTGTCTAGCTGGACTGGGCAAAGCCAGCAGTCCAATTTGCATCAAGTTCCCTCAGTCAGTAAGTACTCAGATCCCCCTGCAAAATGCATGGTATGAAGCATCACCAAGTCCCATCTATCTAATTTTTTTTTTACCTCTGTAATATTACAGAGTAAAAAGTTGTCAGGTTATACATCTATACCTGAACATCTAAGCAGGACAATGAACTGCTGTAGAAGTACTGTAAAATGGAAAATACAGTTGTACCCATTGCAATTGTTAGGGTAACTGAACTCCAAATAGGATCTTTTCCATCACTATCCATCTATTCTAACACTAAAGAAGAGCTGTTAGTTGTAGAGAGAGCTGGAAGGTGTTTGTTGATGATGTTTCTTACTTGGTCTCCTCCCAAAAGCCCCTATCATCTGCAGAAACATGACAGGTCTCTGCATTCTCCAAGTGGTCACCTTTGCTAGTTCTTCTGCCAGCTTCTACCTCATGAGGCACTGCTCTGTCATTCCCCTAAAAGTGAGCTGTCCTCTCAGTGTTCCCCTATAGGAGAGCATGACTTAGCTGGGAAAAGGTGACCTACCCCAATCTTAGACCAGCAAGTTCATCTTCTTATGGAAAATTTAAACCACTGGAATTGCAGCAGAGGTGGAGAAGGAACAGAAAACCAAGTAGAACAAGCTTATCTTGAATGTCTCAGCATCTGGCAGGACACAAGAAAGGTGAGAAATGCTGCCATATTTAATTTCTGCTGCTTGCTTTCACAGGCAGCACTGTAGGCAAGGCTCTTTTTTTCCTGTTTGTAGGAGTGGACAAAGTGGCTCATTGGAACAGACTTATATTGCAGATCACATATCTACACTTACCTGCTACAGTGGAAGGTTGTTCTAGCCCCTGCTGCCCTTTAGCTAGGAGGCACAATTAGCTCCAAACTCAGAGCAGAAGAGTTGCTGTGCTGTGCAAGAACCACAGTCCTTAAAACAGTTCTCCACTAGGTCCGTGACAGGTATGGCTTCCACCCCTCTGAAAGCTTCCTCCCACCCCCACAATGCAAGTACGTGAAAATTAACAAAATGGCTGAAATATGATGTTCCACTCCTCTGCAACATTTTTTACCTTCACTCAAGTCAGCTAACCCTGTTACCTGCATAGTTGTCCGGTTTCACTTTGACCTTTCTGGCAGGACAGCCTTTCTTACAGCCCAGACTCACAAATAAATACAACACGGAGGGAAGCACAGCAAAGGTGCTTCAGTGAATCTGCCCTAGCCCTGGCCTGTTATGCAACAGGACCCTGATATCCCAGTGTGCCAGCTGAGTATTTGCAGTCATGGTCCCTGCCTACAGACCTGATTTCTTCCCTTACTAGGCCCTTGGCATCCCTTTTTTGGCCTGGCTAGGCTTCAGGAACATCTGCTGTTGCTGTATCTTCTGCCTTAGCCAAATCACCACTGTTTGTCTCAGCACAGAGCCGCTTGTAGTCAGTGTGGAAGAAGATGACGTAGAAACAAGCCATTGCACTGCACAGGCCAGCCAGCACCAGAACTGGAGCTGCAAGGAAGACACATACTTAGTCAGTGATTTCACAACACTCTATGGGTGCAGAAGTGTCAAGATCAACTCCCAGCATCTGCACAGCCCAAGTGATCACCTCCTGACGCTGCCCCTGAAGACAGTGTGCAGCTCACAGTGGAGCACTGCCAGTCTAGTAACAGCCAAACCTTGTCCATGCAACACTGGCACTGGATTTGGGTGAAAAGTAGGAGGTTTCCAGGACTCTCGTTCTGCCTAACCCCAAAGCTCAGAGGTCTTACACCAGTGCACAGAATGCATTTGTGAGGGGTTATGTGAAGATGTTTATGTGTCGGGGAATGGCGAACAAAGTTATGAGAAAGACTGAATTGAAACACTTGAACTTTGTAAGCTAACAGGTCCACAAAGGTAATACTTCTCGTATCATCTGAGAGCAAAGTGTAGGAAGGGTTCACTAAGGATAAACTTCAATCACAGAAAAATTTGTGTGAAAGAATCTTTTCCAAATTAAAAAAAAAAAAAAAAGTACATCTAAAGAGTACTGTAAATAGTTACATTCTTATTCCAGCAGTGTCTCAAATAAACACCTCCATGCCTTTCTCCACAGATGTTCCTGTGAATATCAGACCAGAGATGAGCAGAAATGACATCCAGCTATCATGACATCCAGCTCTAATCTGACAAGATGGAGAGTTGCATGCTTTCAGACAAAAAGCAAATTGCTTTTAGGGGGCAGTTATTGTGAAGCCTTGTTCCCTGACAGCTAGTGGAGCTTGTTCTATGGAGCTTCTGCTCAGCCTTAAGAGATGTTTGCCAACCTTTGTCTTATGGTGTGTCCCCAGAACTCAAGGTCAGTATTACATAAATATGAACCAGCTAAGAGATCAAGACCAGGTTTAGCCTGCAGTGAAAACACAGTTGTGCTCCTGTTCATTCCAGTTGCTGTTTGGAATATGGAATAAGTCAGAACAAAGCTGTATTGGCATGTTACAAACAGGCAGCTGTGTATGCAGAAGCAAGGGAAGAAGCTTTCAGTCAAAGTCTTTGTAGTCTCAGCTACCCACACTGCAAAGTAGCATAGGCTGTGCTACGTGGACAGCGTCTTCTCCCCAGAACAGCTGCTTTCTAGCTTGGTGGTCGGATCAATGCAGGGTGGCCGTAAGAGAAATTTTAACCCAGAGTCAGCAGCAGCATCCATGGCACCTTAGATATTTTCCCATTCCAATCTTGCAAGCCTGGTTTAGCAGGAGCAGCAAGGAGTGCACCATCAGATTGGGAAAGGGGCCTAAGGGATAGGCTATCACAGGCATTAGTCTTGCAGGCTCCCTCATACTGAGACCTGCAGGAAAGTGGGGGCATACAGGGTGCAACCAAGTGTCCAGCATTATTTCCAAAGGATATACATACTTGTCCAGTCCAGGGCTCCATCCCGGTCAAGCGCGCAGGTGGAGGATGGATCCTCAGAAACACGGACGGTGAGAGCTTGTAGCAGAATCATTAAAATCACACCTTCAATTTGGCTGTGGGGAGAAGCCAACGTGTTTATGATACCTGCCTGATTCATCAGTGCTGCAGACAAGCCCAGATTCCCCAGTGAGAACACAAGGCCCCTTTCTGGAGCACAGAAGGCTACTGCCACCTTCCTCTGTGCCAGGTGCTTGGTTAACCCTTCCTTGCTCACAGGGTATCCAGGTCAGCCTTTCAGCACGCTCCAGGCATGGTGGCAGCATGATAGGAGCATATATTCCCTCCACAGGCATGAGCATGCACTGCAGCTGTCAAGGAGCTGAGGCTTAGTCACTGGGCAGAGACTTAGAAATACCTCTCACAGCAGGACTGAGCATGGGAAGAAGTCAGGCAATGACTTCAGCTTCTTCCTCATTCATAGCTGGCTGGCTATGAATGCAGCAACGAAGTCCACAGCAAGTGGGAGACAACAGCCTTCAAAGGCAGTGCCTAATGCCCCTCTTTGACTGATGTTCTTGCTTCTGCAGCTCCACCTGACACAGACATATGGCACCAGGCCACACGTATCTGCTTAGGACTCCAACAAGTCACTCCTGCTGTAGCCCAGTGCCAACCCTAGGGATGTAAATTGACCGCACGAAGGACAGTCACTACCTCATCTGTTGTGGCCAGCTGCCCTCTGAGTGATAAGCCCCATCTCCCTCAGCAGAGCAATGGGACCTGTCAAGTCCCTGTACTGCCATGGGAATGAGTGCCCCTCTCAGGCACACAGCCCACATCTGCTTCAAAGGTAAATTATGCTGGGCATGGTTAAATCCTGATTTGTGCCAAGCAAGATAGAGATCTTCATATTCCTTTTTGCTTTTCTTGCACCAATTTCACACGCTCCTCCTTGCTTTAAAACCTTAGCTCTTAGCTCTATGGCTCAGGCAGCCAGCTTCCCCCTTATCATGGTCATGTGCATGGACACCAGAAGGAAGTACAACAAGATGGCTACCACTGATGTCTTCACTCTTCTTTATTTGCTCCCCCACCCCTGCAGGTGTGTGCATGTGAGTTCAAACCCAAGCCTACTTACCTTGCAACAAAAATCAGGCCTGTAGACGTACCCTCTCCCACTGGGTAGGAACACTCCACAGCCAACTCCATGGCAATAGGATAGATGGCAAAACCAAAGAAACCAAAGAGTGAGCTGGTGATGGCTAGCATGACAGCCTGGTTCCTGAACCGAGAAGTCTGCAGGCAGAAGAGAAACATTGAAGTCTCAATGTCAGCACTGCTGCACAGAAAGTCTCTGAACCCATAACCTGCAGGAAGTCCTAAGGATTCTGTTCTCACCAGTACCTTCCCTCTCTGTTCCTGAAATCTTTTACCTCCAACCCTCTGAAGTCAACAAATGGCTGCATGATGGAGATTTATCTGTTGAATTTAAGCAAGGAGAGACAGGATCAGCAGAATTACCTGAAAAGCACTTGTGTGGTCATATTTCTGTGACTTGACCTCCAGGTTAGTAACTTACCAGAAGCATACTAGCACCAAGTGAAACACACACCTTCCTCCTATGTCAAGCTAACTTTTAAGAATTGGTGTTTGCATCCACTGGGTTGCTGCAGCACACTGATAAGGAAGACTATTCCATAGTTGCAGCAGCTCAGTGTCAAGGGAAATTATTCCTTATCACGGCAGACTCATGTTTGTAACACTGGGCTTTTACCACAAAGAGCCCCCACAAAGCAAACAACAACAAAAAAACCAACCCTGAAACATTCATAAACCCTCAAGATCAGTTTAGTGCCTAGAACAGCCTTGTTCCTAACTCCTGAGGAAAGAGCATGGCCTGTCCAGCCAATGCTAGAAAGAAAAATCCATATATCCTGTGGCCACAGTGCTGATACCTCATTCCTTAGTCATGTAAGAAAGTCACACAGAGGAACACGAGGTGTCTGAACTGGCACGGCTGCAGCAGGCCTGGCACAGCTGAGCTGGTACAGTCAAGCAAAACTCTGTGTCTGGAATCTGAGTTCAAAGCATCAAGGCATCAAGCAGATTTGAAGAGGTGTTCTTTGGTTTACTACTTTGAACATCCCATGTGTATGGGACAAATGTGGTGGATAGAAGGGGAGAATGGAAAGGTCTGCTTGTTGCTCCTGATAGTCTTTTGCCTGTGCTGTGCTTTACCTGAGCCCAGGCGCGCTGACTTGTATTCAGAGCATCCCCGTAACAAACACCAAAGTACTAAGGGGGGAAATGAAAGGTTTGCTTTAGGCATCTTGTCCTACACTGAGAAAGGCGCTGCATTTGTCTGTTTCTTCAAAGTAGAGTTAACATCCCTAGGCTCTTGGCCCAGAGGGATGTGTGGTCATGCTATACTGAAACTCTGAATTTTTCAACACACAGGAGAAATGCACAGCACAAGTCTACTGAAAAATCAGAGTACTGCACCAATCTGGATCCTCTGCAGTGCTAGGAGTCCTCTGCCTCATGCTCAGATTCCTGCTGGGTGATGGCTCCCATTGGCAATGACTATGCTCAACTGCAGTACTTGCACTCCAGCTCCACGGGAGTAAAATCTCCGGGTTCTGCATTCCTATCCTGGCTGGATTCAACTGCCTCCCTTTTCTGCCTCTCTCTTATGTCTTGTACTCTTCTAGGAACTACTGCAGAAACAGGCACATAACTAGGTCCTTTCTGCTAATCCTACACTCTTGGCAGCCACCACTGTTGAAAACAAGTGCTGGGAAAACTGTGGCATTCTTTTTCATTTTTTGAAAGATGAGTATTTAGTAATTCCATCTTTTTTTGGGAAGAGTGGTCTTAGGGACAGTAAACAAACATGGTGATGTAATGTGAACAAGTAAAATTACGGCAATTTATTTATATCCTGAACATTCTCAGGCTCCACAGTGACTGTGAAATCCTCAGTAAAGGTTTTTTTTTAAACATTCCTAGCCAAGAGGGATCATTGCAAAGCATAACAGGTGGCTTAATGAATACTGTGACATCAGATGACCTTGGTTTGAGTTGATGATTTATTGGATGGCAACATAACTGAGCCCACAGGTGTAGGGCAACGCAAGGGAGAACTCACCACTGCAAAGATGACGCTGGCAAGTGCACTCAAACAGAAACAAATCTTGGTGGACTCTATGAACTTTCTTGTCCAGTCGACATACAGGCCTAGCAGGAAAGCACCCAACAAACCACACACTGTGAACAGCGCACCATTCAGGCCAGCAAATTCCTGGAGGGCGGAAGAACAAGTAACTGAGCAACTGGAGCAGTCAGGAAAGAGGTTTTAGTGTCGCTGACCATTCTGCCTGCTGCTAGTGGGTCACCTACTGAGGTAGCAGAAGCTTCCTGGCCTGTTGCAATAGATGAGGCCTCCATAGGGCTGAGTAGTAAATAACAGGGCTGAGGTGCTGTTACAAGTGTGAGAGGACAGCCAGGGCACAGCACTCCCAAGGTCTCCATGGATGACAGGTCTCTGCAAACCTAGCAAGGGAGGCTGGGTGCACAGCAGTAGTTCCCAGGCATTAAACGCTCCAGCCCATGCATGTGACTGTACTCTATGCATAATCGGGTGATTTGTCCACACCTGGTAACAGGTTCAAATGCTCTGGGATCTGCTCCTCTTTATCATCATCCTGCTGACCCTTTTCTTACCAAGGACCACAAGGCAGGCAGCTCTAAAGTGTGTTAGATGAGACATAGCATCACCTGGCTGTAGCAAAGAGGTCGAATTAGAGAGCCAGTGAGCAGTAGTTAGGACGGGGTACATGTTCTGTTGCCTGCAATAACTTTGTCCTCCTCCTTCAGCTCCATAAAAATTCAAACGCAGAAACCAATTCGGAAAGCAGGGAAGCTTTAACAAATTTGGGTAAACATTTTTAGGAGCCTCAGGGGCAGACTGGAAGGAAAGGGTATCTGGAATAGCTTCTGTGGGCTAAAGGGCCAGGACAAGCTAGTCACACACAGACTAAGGCATTCCGATGCACAGAAAGCAAGGCTACAAAGTTTAAAAAATTTTCACTTAAAAGCCAATGGAGTGCGCAAATGTGACCTGGCTACAGAGTACTGGGCAAGGTATCAGACCTAGGAGCTGGGAGGGAGCAGACAGAGACCAGAGATGTGGATGTGCCGATACAAAACCTGGAGGGGTATTTTAAGAGCACCTCCATGTCCGTGGGAATACAAGCAGCAGGACTGAAATGCTGCCTGCCTGAGGGGAAATGCAGGAACTGGGGCAGACTCTTGCTATTGCAGGGAGCAAGCGGGAGGAATCAGCTGTGCACAAACTGTGCTCAACTGTAAAAGCAGCACCTGGCCGGTGTCATGGGAAGGGTGGGGAAATGACCTTCACAGTGCCTGTGACTTCATCTACTGCCCTGGCCTCATGAACGTCTGCAAAGAGGAAAAGGTACTTGCATCAACCTGCCTTCAGTTTCACTCTGGTGCCTGCCTGGACTCCATCCTATGCTGTGGAAAGTGTCAGAAGGCTGCATAGGCATCAGTGGTCTGGAGTGGCTTAGAAAAAACACACTACTCTTTTTTTTTTCCTAAAAAGTGTTTGATAAGTAAAGGCTTTTCATTTGCAAATGGGAGCCTGACCATGGGCAGAAATGAAAATGCAGATCAGCCTCTATACTGAGAGTCTCTGCCCCGGATTAACATGCTGCTTAATCTATGTTAGATAATATAAGCAAATAAGATATAAGACAGCGCACTGTATTCAACTGTCTTCATTTTGCTCCGAGTTTCTTGTCAGGGAAAATAATTTTTATGATATGTGGACAACGGGCAGGAAAGAAGGAAGGCTTACATTTGAATACCCCTTTTCACAAAGGATCTGTTCTAGCAGAGCTGAAAAGCAGGTGAACATTCCAATTCCTCCTCCAAAGCACACTGCCAGGATGATGTACGGCTTGTTTCTCAGGAGCTAGAGAAAGAAGTTAACATATCATTTAAATAAGTGGAGGGGGAAAAAAGGCCCGGCTGTAACAGTAGAGTTGAGGGTCGGCGGCTCTGAGCTCTCATTTGGAAATGTTGACAGGATAACCCAGTGATCATTAGAGGAGTCTGGCTCTCTCCTGTCACTTCAGCCAGAGAACAAGTTAAAATATGGAGAGGAATGGTGTCTTCAGTGCCCAAATTCTTCCTTCATTTTGCCATGTGCTCTCTGAGCTGCTCAGAAGGCTCAGGTTGAGTAGTCCACTTAGATGAACCCAGCTGTGCCTGTCTGGGCTAGCCAAATGGCAGCCAGGCCACAGGTAAATAGTTGGAGGGCATCTCTCACAGCTTTGCTGTGAGCAGCTTCTGCTCCCTGAAAAAGGAAGGAAAGAAGGAATCCTAGTCTCCTTCAGGGAGCTTTCCATGGCAGGTTTGGTGGAGTGCAGTTCAGTGTCTGCTTTGTCAGCAGATTCCCCAGCATATCCCTGTCAGGCAGGGCTGCATCCCTCACTCTAGCATGGGTCTCTCTCTGTGCTACAGCACTTACCATTTTGAGCCCTGCGAGGAATGGCTGGGAGGCAGAGGTAGTGGCACTGGCCGAAGGAGGTGTTGGAGGCATCTTCTCGTGAATCCCCACGGTTGCCAGAGCACAAGCTGTTACCGCTGGGACAGCATAAACACCAAGCTACACAACACAAAGTAAAGACATGTTACCAGTCTTTCCAGTGCCACTGCCTCCAAATGGATCTATTAGCTGGACTCCAATCAGCCCAGCTGGCTGATTAAAGTAGTTTTCATTTACCATCAATGGGATGCTCTTTCCTTCAGGAACTAGTGCAGGTGACAGCACATTTGCTATTAGAATACCCAAGGGATTAGCTGGAAGGAAATAAAAGAAAGACACTTTTTCATGCAAGTAGTCAGAATCATGTGTCCACCCCTACTGCCAGTCAGCACCAGAGCTGCAGTGTGCAGCAAAGCAATAAATAAGGACAGAAAGAGGTATATAAAGGGAGAAATCAGGAAGGCAATACTTGGAGAAGTTGATTCTGTGGTCTCACTGTTGCCACACCTGTTGCCTCACCCCCATGAAGCCCGTTGTCTCAATCTGTTTCCCTACAGATTGGTTCTCATCTATTAATTACAGTGTCCTAACCCGCACAAGGACACCTCAGCAAACACTAAGCTGAAGGAACAAAATGAAGATGGACACATTTGTGACATCTGTGCTTATGTTATATAGCAGCAGTAACAATTAGAGCTTTCCATTGTTTACTGCTCCTATGCCATTAGGTATATATACACATGGATAAGATTCCCCTGATCTGCTCATCCTGAGCCTTCTCAAGGGTGAGCAGTCCCAGCTCTCTCAGCCTTGGCTGACATGACAGAGGCTCCATTGCCTTAATTGTCTTAGTGGCTGTTAATTGGACTTACACTAATATATCCATGTTCTTCTCGTACTGAGGAGCCTACAACGGGACACAGTTCTTCAGATGTGGACAGGGAACCTCCCTCAAGATGCTAGCAATGCTATTCCTGATGGTCATGAGGATGCTATTGGTCTTATTTGACAAAAGACATGAAAAGCAGGAAAACATTGTGACAGCTCTCTAAATTGGTAACTTTCAAGCCAATATATTTCCCCAGTAAAGCCCAAGCTGCGATACATGATTATCTCTGCTACCAACTACAAAAATCACATAGCACAAGAAAATCTTGGACACTTGCCTGTACTGGAGTAGGGGGGTGCATTGTTACGGGGCTAGAGCTGAGCAGTGTGTGAAGCAGTACTGCTGTGACTCAGCCTGGGAGTGTCTAAAATTGCAGGAGACATTTTTTTAACTTTTAGGGTGATCTGCAAATGGCCAAACAAGTGAAAGTTGATTTTTTACTACTGTGTAGGAATGGGATTAAGAAAACCAAAGCCAACCTGAAATTGAGTCTGGTGAGAGATGTAATGAGCAGTAAGCATGGCTTCTACAAGTACATTAGCAGCAAAAGGAAGGTTAAGGAAAATGTGAGCCTACTGCTGAATGGAGCATTAGACTTGCTGACAAATGACATAGAAAAGGCCAAGGTATTTAATGCCTTCTTCACCTCAGTATTTACTGGTAAGACTGGCCTCCAACTCTGAGATTAAAAGTTAAAGTCTGGAGCAAGGAATACCTACCCTTAGTGGAGGAGGACTATGTTAGGGAACATTAACTAGACCAGACATACAGAGTCCATGGGATGATGGGATGCACTCATGAGTGCTGAGGGAGCAGACTGTTTTCATTGCAAGGCCATTCTTGGTTATCTTTAAAAGGTAGGTCATGGCAATTTCAAGAGGCTTCTGAGGACTGAAAGAGAGTAACTGTCACTCCCATCATTAAGAATGGCAATAAGGAGAATCCAGGGAACTCCAAGCCTATCAGTTTCCTTTCGATCCCTGGGAAGGTTCATGGAACAACTAATCCTGGACACCATTTCCAGGCACAGAAGAACAACAAAGTGAACAGTAGTAGTCAGTAAAGGAGAAATGCTTAACCAACCTAATAGCTTTCTACAGTAAGATGACTGGCTGGGTGGATGAGCGGAAAGCAACAGATGTTTTTTATCTCACTTTTACTAAGGCTGTTGACACTGTCCATAACATCGTCACAGACAAGCTGGCAAAGTACTGGCTAGATAAGTGGACAGTGAGATGAACTGAAAGTCAACTGAACAGCCGGGCCCAGAGGATTACCATCACTGGCATGAAGTCAAGCTGGAGGTCAGTCACTTGTGGTGCACCCCAGGGTTGCTACTATTGGTACTGGGGCAAATACAGTTTAACCCTGAAGAAAAGCCTGGACGACAGCGCAGAGTGCACCCACAGCCAGTGTGACACTGTGAGGAGTGGCTGATAGAACAGATGGCTACACTGTGATTCAAAGGTTCCTCAAGAGTCTCAACCTTGTGAAGTTCAACAACGTAAAGTCCTGCACCTGGGGAGATGTCCTGGGTTCAGCAGTAGCAGCCATTTTTCTCCTTCTTAGTAGCTGGTGCAGTGCTGTGTTTTTGACTTTCAGCATGGGAACAGGGGTGATAACGCCGATGTTTTTAGCTACTGCTTAGAATGTTTAGACTGACCACGGACTTTCTGAGACTCATGCTCTGCCAGGGAGGAGGGGAAGCCAGGAGGAAACAGAGACAGGACACCTGACCCAAACTAGCCAAAGAGGTACTCCATACCACAGCATGTCATGCCCAGAATGAAAATTGGGAGTTACCCGGAAGGGTAGCTCTTTGCTCGGTCGGTGGGTGGTGAGTGATTGTGTTCTCTTCCCTTGTTATTTCCCTTATCATTGTTATTACTGGTGGTAGCAGCAGTGGTTTGTATTATACCTTTGTTACTGGACTGTTCTTATCTCAACCTGTGGGAGTTGTATTCTTCTTTATTCTCTCTCCCATCCCTCTGGGAGCTGAGGGAGGAAGGGGGGAGGGGGGGGAGGGAGTGAGAGTGTGGGCTGCATGCCAAAGCTTAAACCACGACAGGAGGCATAACCCCATCCAGCAGTACACACTGGGGATGACCAAATGTAAAGCAGCCCTGCAGAGAAGGACATGATGTGGGGGAGAAGATCCTTGTGGACATCAAGTTGACCAGGAGCCAGCAACAGAACCTCATAATAAAGAAGGCCATCAGCATCCTGGGCTGCATTAGGCAGAATATTATCAGCAGGAGGTGATCCTTCCCCTCTACTTGGCAGTAGTGAGGTCACATCTGGGGTACTGTGTCCAGTTCTAGGCTCTCCAGTATGAAGGAGACATGCACTCACTGATATAGCAAAGGGCCAAAAAGATGATTAAGGGACTTGAGCTTTTGTCATGTGAAGAGAGACTGGGAGAGCTGGGACTGATCAGCCTGGAGAAGCTGCTGGAAATCAGTTTTGTAGAGAAGGACATGGATGGACTGCAAGCGTAGCATGAGCCAGGAAGGCACCTTTGCAGAAAGGTGTCCAAGAGCATCCTGGTCTACACTAGGCAGAGCATTGCTAGCAGGTGGAAGATGGTGATCCTTCCCCTCTACTCAGCCCTGGTGAGAAGCATCTGGAGTGCCGAGTCCTGCACTGGGCTCCTCAGTACAAGAAAGATACGTAGTTAATGGAGCAAGTCCAGGCAAGGGCCAAAGACGTAATTAAGGGACCAGAGCACCTCTCACTCATAGAGAGGCTGGGACAGCTGGGGCTGTTCAGCCTGTAGTAAAGAACTTTGATCAGATTTTGTACAGAAGAGGGAACCAGACTTTTCCCAGTGCCCACCGCAGGATAAGAGGCAACGGGCACAAACTGCAACACCAGAGAATCTGTCTGAATGTGAACTTTTTTCCTTTAACAGTGTTTGAACACTGAAACAAGTTGCTCAGGTAAATTGCAACATCTCCATTCTTGGACACAGCCAAAACCCGGGCAACCTGTTCTAGTCAACCCTACTTGGGCAGGGGGTTGCACAAGGCCAAGAGGTGCCTTCCAACCTCGTTCGTTCTGTAATTCTGCTAAGGGATCATTAATAGTGCCATAGAACACAACCACCACAGAATTTCTGTTCTGTGTTTGGGAAAGTACTAGCTTATGATCCTGGTGAAATCTTACCTGCTTCTGAGGACACAGGCACAATTAAACAACAGTTTCCAAGGAGATGGATTAAAGCTTCTCTGTTGGGGTAAAATGTGTCTGGGCATTGTTAAGGGGGTGCCTGAAAACTACTGTCAGATGTTTCCATGAACTATCAGCAGGCTGAAGCAGTATCTGAAGGTGTGGGATAGGGGTGGAAATGTGAGCATTGGGCTAAATTTGAAAAGACTAAGTGAGACTATTTGAGTAATTACATGGTTTCAGCTGCCTTCTCTTCCTAAGAAGAGAAATTATATCAGCCAAAAGTAAAAAATTAAAAGGTCATTGGAGTTAATGAGCTGCACGTTATGGTCCAGGGGCCCTGATGGATTTGCTTGCAGTACTCTGCAATGGGAATGTGTGCTTTGTGGACAGTGATGTTGACGCACAAAAACTCTGCAGGGTGCAGAAAACGACAAATGACATGCTGACAGACCACAGTAAATGAAGAATCCAGTGTATGAAACAGAGGGCACTTCAGGGGACTCAGACACGTCTTTCCTGTTCTGACACAGAGGAATTTCTCAGGGTCTTTAGAGGTTTAGAGGCCAGCTCTTAGCCCTGCACTGCTTCTGTGCAGGTAGGTCTCTACAAGTGATGGGCAGAACTAAGATAGGATAAATACTCAAAAGAACAGCTGAGTCATAGTGGTTTCAGCTGCTCCACCGGATCTTGTTTTGTCACAAAAGCACAGGCAAGCCTACCCGGAGGCACTGGGGATACTGACAGGAGGCTGTAGGACTGGTTTCTATGTGCAGCAGTGATACTGACAATACTGGAATGCTGAGTACTTCTCTGGCACTTACACAGGAAATGGGTATTGATAAATCAGAACAAGATGGAGAGAAAAAGCTCAAGTGAGCAACAGGCAGACATGGAGACACGTGGGAAGAAGCAAAAGGAAATATTGTCATAAGGTGACTGGGTTGAAGCCATTCAGTCTTTATAGGCAAAGGAGAGAAGAGTCCATAACTACCTGACAAACAGGTGCAACAAGACTGAATAGCTGGGGGATAGGAGCATCAAGACAAGAAGTAACATGTAGGCATTTACCAGTGAGGTAATTAACCACAGAGTAAATTACTAGGGGTGTGGCAGATGCTCCTTCTAGGCAATATTTAAACATTCTTGAAATGAAATCCTGATTTTGTACAGCACAGTAGTGGGTGCAGCCAGGCATTATTAACGGAAGCCATTTACACAGCAATATGCAAGTGTTGCAGCAGATAACCACCATCTATACAGTCCTCACACTGAAATCTCAACATGCCACAGGCTGAATAGCTTCAGATCTTGGGTTTCCACTCTTCCTTCCTCTTCAGTTTTATTCTGTCCTACAGTGAGATCCACTTGATCCTGTAAGGACTGAGGACACTTTTTAAATTATTTTACTTTTACACAAAGTGAAAGAAATGCTTTTTGGCTGCTCTCTCACTTAAAAAGAGTAAATTGTCTGCAGGGTGGGGTCCTTCAGGGCAGTGAAGGACAAAGTGCCCAGAGGTCAGTCCCTGGTAGTACTTGTATTACACCACACAGACAACAGAGCTCCTTCTCCAGCAGGGAAGGTGAAGGTCTACCTGAGTCCTGGGAAACAAGGTGGGCCAACAGGTCCATTCTATTTCTAGGGAAGACACCGCAAGAAGAATTTATTTGTTCTGACACTGTAAATCCATTCTTACTAAACAGCAGTGCCTGTGCTCTGGGTTTGCAGCAGCACTGGAAAAGCTGTATAAGGGTGCCCCTTTACTGCCCTATTCTCCATGCCTATGCCTTCCCAACTCCAGGGCAGTGGGGAGAGAAGGTGGCTGTTGGCTGTTTTGAGGGAAGGGCAGATGGGGCTGCCCCACACATTTAGGTACTGTAACATTCCCAGCTGGAGCCAGTGAGCCAGCCCAGTTTCTGGGCACCTCTCAAGTCTCTGGAGAAAGAAGAAAGAGATTTCTTCTGGCTGCTGGGGAGAATGTCACATGGAGGGATGGAACAGGTCTGTCAAGTGCAGTATCCTGTCTCTAGCAGGGCCCAAAATAGCAAGAGAGGAATAAGATTAGAGCAAGTGTATCTGCTGCCTCCCCTCCAGTTTCTCAGCTTCCAATTTGCAAGGCAGATGTGGTTTCTGCATGGATAGTCCTGCTGCATTTAGCATCCCCAACATGTCTGTATGCCCAGCTGAGTATGTTTTATCTGTGTGTACATACACTCAGCCTTGCTACTGAATGAACTGGTGGACAAAATCGCTGCAGCAGCCTCACCTCTATCCGGTTACAGAATTTGGCAATTGTGACCACTGGTATCAAATGCAATTTGGACACCTTCCTAACAAGTTGCTGAGTTAAGACCACTACAGACATTAGATTTAGTAATGCTGAGGACTATCCCCAGCCTCTATGATATTTATTCAATCACCTTGTCATTGCAGAGAGGAAGGAGGTTGGGAGCCTGGGTAGCTTACTTTGAACACTACACCTGCATGTGGCTAAGGCCCACTTCTTGCTCCCCAGCTTGGAAAAGCTGTCTTGCAGTGCCTTGAAGGTGCTGGTTTATTGCACATGGCTACGAGAGTCTTGGAAGGAGCTGTATATGCAAGGCCAAATGGGTTTAGTACAGAGGTTTCCTTTGCCTGCTGCCTCTGAAAGGCAAACAAATGCAGCAATATTACTTTGCAGCTATCACTTACACATTGATGCAATCGTATTTGCTGTCGCTCTCTGGTGGTCTGGAAACCATAGTGCTGCCAGCTTTGTTGGTGAAAAGATGATGAGCGGCTGTGCCAGTGCACAGAGGCATTGCCCAGTAAATAGGTACCAGTAACTCTGGGAACCCCAGTTCAGGAACTTCAGGACACTGAACACCCGGATGATGCTACCCATCATGTTCAGCCAAGCGCTCAGGATAACCTGCAGCAAGCAGAAACAGACATGGTTTGTGTGCTAAAGACTGAAGGCTTAATTCAGAACTTAATACAACTGAGTAGCTTGAGCCAGGTCTCAGAGGCACTACAGGAGACACTGGGTATTAGTAATCACTGCATGCAAAGTTGCCTGCAGACCACCCCTTTGTGCCACTACAAGATGCTCCTGATCCAGCAGTGACCTGAAACATCAGGGAGCAAGGTGGCTGTCCTGGCCAAACATGAGAACTACATCACAATATAATATATTATGCAAGACAGAGGATATTGTAATGGAATTGATGAGATATTCAAAGTTCACTAATTAAGTTCTGTTTGCAAGTTTGCACCATCACCCATATTTTGATGTGACAATCCAAAGGTCATGGCAATGAGTCATTCAGCATATGGACGCTGCAAATGCTCATCCATGCCACTCGCATGCTAGTGTTTCAATGCCACATTCCACAACACTCTTGCTTCTGGGAATACTGTGCAGAGATCCCGAGCTGGCTTAGCATAGACCTCTGAGCTTACAGGGGACCCTTGCTTGCATCCTGCCCTGCTGCTCCTTAAACTGACCCTGCAAACAAAATAGCTGCGCTATCACTTCTCCACAGCAAACCCTACCCATTTACAAGAAGCTCTTCCCAGGGGCAGCCCACAGCATCTGTCCCTGTCAGCTGACTAAGACAACAAAAACTGAAGCAAGAAAAGGCAAGTAAGAATGCAACATTATTCTGACCTTTCCCACTGCTCCCCACCTTAGAGGTGATGCGACAGCTATTAGTGAAGTAGGACAGAGCTTTCAACATTCTCATCCTCTGCATTATTTGGCAAGACTCCCATACTCCTATCTCTAGGTGAAAACACCCTCAGGAAAACAAAACAGTTCAACTCACGGCACATCTGAGCCCCAAGCTGTCAAGAACCCATGTTGCCACCAGACCAAATGGGATTGAGATGAGGAGGTACACTATTGAGAGCCAGTTGACCATCTCCAGGGAAATGTGGAAGTAGACTGCTGTCTTATCAGCCACAGGAGCGAATGTCAGCCACAACTGCAGAGTAGAGAGCAAAGACTGGTAAACACGAACACCTCCACCAGAACAGAAATGTAGCATTCCCTCAGACTGAATTGTGAAGGAGCTCACTATCTTAGTTTCTCCTTGAAATGACAATAAAGCCGGTAGTAAAAATTCAAACCCACAATGTCTGCAGTTACGTATGCTAGGACTATTTTACTACTGTCATCATTGTTATTTTGGCCCAGAGCACAAAATCCATTTGACTACCTCATCCCGTCACCTAGTCCTGCTGCTGGTAGCTGGCAGAAGCAGAGGTCAGTACCTTTTTCTGTCCCCTGGTTGTATATGTTGGCCCCTGATGCACTTACCTGATGCAAGCAATTCTTACAAGCAATCCTTCCATGCTAGCATAAACAAAACAGAGGCTGCCATCTCCTCTTTGCAGCTAAGAACCTCTTAAACTAAGCCTGATATTTACGGTTACTGGTAATCCCTGGATGAGGCCTTGTAAAGACAACTTTGCTATGTGTTGGCCAAGACATTATTCCATGCTGTCTTACACCCACTCAACAGCTAGGTAAGGGTCTAGAAAGCTGCATTATTGAGCGTTTCAGAACATGTAAACACAACAGGTAACTATTCAGTAACTATCCATTTTTACCTTTCAGTGCCAGATCTGAAAATATTTCCCTAAAGCTCGTTTTAAGCACATAAAATTGCTGTCTGCTGCCGATTTCTTCTGGGAATAACAGGGCCTCCTTTGATCCTCAAATCAGGTCCTGAGATCTTGCCCACAAGGAAGAAATGAGGGTACTACTGCAATGTTAAGGATGCTTCTGTGAGTTCTTTGTGAAAATGTGCCCTCTCTGGTGGCCTAACCTGAGAACAGGTTTTAATAACGTGAATGTAAGCTACTCCACTGTTAGAAGATGACCTCACAGCTGCTGTATACTTAAGATGATCAAGTTTGCAGAAATGTGAACAAAAAATTCAGCTATAGCTTCTTACAAAAGAACTTCAGCCGATATCTCTTTCCAGGTACCCTTCTCTGCCATCACAAGCTTCAACTTCACAGCCCACATCCTGCAGAGAGTATCACCTGCAGCATTAGTTTGTAACTGAAAAGGGCTTAGGTAACCTCAGAGGAAGGTGTGCCCCTACACTTTGCAACTTCTTATTTCCAGCGTTCCTGTTTACTTCGTACAGGCTGGATACCATAAAACCTACCACAATGAATGGAAGCAGAAGTGAAGATGAGCTTTTCTTCTTTCTTAGTGCCAAAGTGCAAGAATAGCCACATGCAAATCATTGTTTAGCTAAGCTTTCTCCATGCAGGAATGCAATAAATAAATGGCAGTAACAGAAATTCTGAACATATCATCAGTGCCCTAGCAAGGACTCCAAGCATTAGCCCTTTGTTCCTTGCTGAAAGAAGCTGACATGCCAAATCTCCTGCATTCAACACAAAGCTCACATCATCAGACTGGGCTGAAACTGATCCCACACTCACATGGCATCAGTCAAAGGTCTGGCAGGGGGTGGATCTAGTGTTTACTCAGCTATTACAATCAGGTGGATGAAGATGCTGGGTGCTGAAAGAAACTGTACTCGTTAGACAAGGAGGCTGATCCACATCACTGGGAGACTTGCAGCAGAGATCTAATAAGATGAGCTTTTTAAAATTCCCTGAAATATTGTATTATACTGGAATGATGTTATTGTCTTGTCTCAGGAAGAAATTTCACCCACCTTTGTTTTCCAGAACTGATCTGCATCATATTGGGATGGGAATTTGAATGTTTCATGCTACTGTAACTGTTTAAATGTTACAAGCATCACTAAGGCATGAGCATTAGTTTGATTATGGGATGCTAACCTGCTGCTAAACAAAACCCAGCTGTGTATTTCCGACAACAGCAATTCTCAGTTCCTCAGTGCCTTCCAGATTGGGCTGGTGATGAAATACCTTACAGGAAACAGTGCAATTAAAGAGATGGTACATTTTGTAAGCCAGCTGGAGGTACATTTTCACCTTTCCCATTCCTCCACACAAGACACTCACCCATGAATGACATCATTAGAAGAGTGATGCCACTTTCCTAATGCCAGAGCACAGCGTTTTGCTTTCAGCGGCTGTATACGCCTAGGCAAGCTGGGATCAAGCACTCTGGCAGGTTTCCATTAGACCTAGCAAAACCATTCCTTGCTGAAAACCAAGCATTTGGGCTGCCCTCTATTTCTGTCCTAAGCAGAAGTTCCAGTTCTAGTGTGTGTGAGAGAACAGAAGGTGGGAAACTGCAGCATGCTCAAGCCTGAGTTTGTCCTTCAGAACAGGAAGTGGGTTTCTTTATGAAAAAGAATGGTTTTCCCCCCATTCAGGCAAGGGTTGTTTAGCCTGTCTTGCTTTAACAGAAAAATTCAGAACTGGGCAATGGAGCTTGAGGTGTAGCTGTGGTCAAGGTGGCCACCAGGTGCCCCTGCAAGAAAGAGATGGTACTGTGGGATTTTGCCAACAAAGGGAAATTGCCATGCCAAGCAAGTGAGTATGCCACCTTCTGCTTTGGATTTTCCCAGCTATAATGACTTTATCCACAGTAGTTAACAAACTCTTCTGCTGGGAGCTTGTGCCCTCTTCTCCTACGTTTTTTCTGAAACTCTGCAAGGCTGGTAGTTACTCAGGGACTGCTGTGATACATGTCTCCTCAGGCAGAACAGGGTGAGGATGACGCAGCTCTTTCCTAGCAAGGTCTAAGCCCTGTAACAGCTTCAGGTGCACAGCAGAAACCGAGAGGTTCCTTTCTCCTCCATTCCTCAAGAGCCATTACCTTCACTCAGCTTTGCCACACCAAATCCAGTATCAAAGCTCTGCACTGTAGATGACAGATGCAAAACAAGAGAGAACGTGTGGACTGGTTGCTCCTGGGACAGATAAAACCCTTGCAGGGTTGTTTACACACTTCTCCAATCCCTGCACAGGCCTTTGTGGAAATATGGTCTTGTGGTCTGGCCAAACTGCACTCAGCTCCATTGCCTGTGTAGCCACAAAGACCTAGAACCTCAGTGTGAGGCGCAGAAGGCACTGAGGTGAGTCTGTGTTACACACTGCACTGCTACATCCATGTCCACGTGCACTGCCCCAAAGGCAGCTCAATGGATGTCACAACAGCAGAACTGAGAGTCCAGCCCCTTGTCAGTGTCTCTTCCTGACTTGCAAGGGTGACAGGCAATTTCCATTCACCCATTATGGCTTATGTCCCTTCTGAGCCCTGTCAGGGCTACAATTAACAAAAAACTTTTAGCAAATTTTGTCAAAATGCCCAACTTGGCGCCCCACAGATAAGGAGTGCCTTGCCTCTGAGGCTCCAAATGCACCCAGGTCAGTCCCACACCCTGACTGCTCAACACCTATCTTGTGCAGTACCCATAGCAGAATACAGCTGCTCCTGAGCTCAAGCCTTAGAAACGTGCCCATCTCACTGTGATTCCTGAGCTTAGAGACAGCAAATGCTCCAGTGCATGCTAGTCTTGGCAGGAAGTCATTCCTCAGCCCACACTTGCTATAAAGACCTGTGCTCTACACAATACGCACAGTAACTGATGAAGAGGACAGAAGGTCCCCTGAAGACCAGCAGGCCTGTTCTGGCTTGTACTAGAGTACAGCTGCAGCTCCTGCTGCTTTCAGCACACAGCTGGATGATTGAGTAACCATGTCTCATACCTGCAAAAAAAGGACAGAAATGTTTTACACACACACTGTATTCATATCCCCACTTACAGGAAAGCCCACTCCATGCCTCCTCTGACAATGGAGCATGTTGGACCACATGCTGGAAAGCAAGTGCATGGAAACTCAAGCTGTTTGACTGGTACTGGCTCCACTTCCAGCTCTCCCCCCCTTTGCTTTAACTTTCTTCTAGATAACCTTTTGTTTTTATTTCTCCTGCACCTTCTAGAGATTGCCTGCTCCCCTCCCCACTAACTGTAGGCCTGCTTGAGCATTCCTCTAACCAAGAACAGGTTACAGCTGTTCCCATCCTGCCCCCATTTCTAAGCTGCTTTGTTGCTCTTTCTGATACCCTTGTAAATCCCTAACTGATTCTCAGACATGGATTCAGCTGTCTTCCTCGCAGTACCAGCCCAACCCCTTCAGTTTTCCCCCTCCTCTCAGTCTTCTACCATCATCTTCTCCAGGTTTTGTTCCTCTACCCTGTTGCCTTTATTGTTTTCACTCCCCCACAGACTCTCCAGGACCTATTTCACCTACAGGACCCAATTTCTCTCCATCCATTCCAGGGGAGCCCAGCACTTGCCCTCTCTCGCACTTCTACAGGAGGTAACAAGTGGGCTGTGAACCACTGATTGTCTGCAGTGGCTGAAGGCAGGACTCCATACAGACTTTACACTTTGGCAAATAGCAGATGTGAGCTGCAGAGAGCAGCATAAATAAATACAGCCCCAGGATTTTTGGAGTTCAAAGAGCAGTAGTAATATATACTGATGCATCATACATATAAGTAGGCACAGTCCTGCCAGAAGCAGTACTAAAAATGTTGTTTTTCATGAAAGGCAACTTATTAACCTATGTCTGCCCTCCTTATCAGCAAATCAAGATTCTGAAAGTGAAAAGCAAATCTACTTGCAGAATGGCAAGTGCATGCAATCGAGCAGGCTGGAAATTAAGCCATTTTGCCATGTCAGTGCTGGTATTAGCTAGCTAAGGCTGCCATATGTAATGTTCTTTACTATCTGGCATATTGTATAGCTGTGCACAGTGTAGAAATGCCTTTGTAATACCTTTATGTACAGCTTGAAAAGGAAGAGCCAACAGGACAAATTACATGAAACAGGATGTTCTGCTTTGCAAGAAGCACAGCTTGCCTATCCCCAGGCTGGCACTGCCTGCAGCCTCTCTCCCAGTCCCGGCATGCTCTCTCCCATGCACCTAGGCATTACTTTAAAGGTGATGTAGGATGTCTTTCTGAGACATGAAGGCTGCCCCCTCCTCCCCTGGGCTGGGGTTAGGGTAAGGCTACAAAGATCTTACACTGGAGCCCTCATCTTCAAAAAGACCTTATAGTCTTGAAGCAAACAGCCCCTAGACTCATCTGAAGGCATCCATGCTGACACAGCAGCCTACCAAGTAAGGGCAGAGGCAAGATATTCATATAGGTCCAATTCCTGCTTAGATGACACTTCTAGTCTCTACAGCTCTCAGGAGGAGTACAGGACACAAAAGCCAGGCAGCAGGAGCTGTAAGCACATGCCTATCTACAGTGGCACTGCTGGAGCACACAGGCTAGGAGCGTGCAGGCCCTGCCCTGGAGCATGCCAGTCCCCACTTAATCACCTCTCCTTCCTCTCCCAAGTACACTAAGAGGTGGTAGAAGTCCTTTAAGCTGGTGAGCCAGAAACCACCTGGCCAAACATAAGCCAGCTCCAAACCTCTGCTCCCTTCCTCTTCCCCAGCTTGCTCACACTGATAAGCACACAATAGGGCACGAAACATTCTCTTTCATTCTCTGCACATTTCTCGGTCCCCAGCCCTAAGGCAAGAAAAAGTCCCTCCTGTGAAACACAAAGTTTTCACTTGTTCAGCTTCATAGGAAGGAAGCAGCAAGGGAAGATGTGTTTGTCTCAGCAGTTTACTGCTACAGCAACTGTCAGTACACTATGAACACTCTTAAATATTAAAACTGCATATTAAAAAACCCCACGCACTTAAAACCACAGCATCAGTTTGACAAAACAAATCTGGGACTTATGTTGCCCCTCACCAGAAGTGCTGCAAGAGACAGCCAGAGATCAATCATCTAAGCTTAGCTGTGTTCAGAACAACCTCTTTGCCCAGGACTGCAAGCAGCAAGTGAATCATACTGATGCCTACTTACGGTCTTCTTAAGACAACACAAGGGCTTCATATGCTATATTGTTAGTTAGGAATTTCCAGAATAGGTGTATTTAGGAAATGAGAACCAATCCCTGGCAAGATAGTACCCACTTTGTACAGCAGGGAGAGACAGTAGCTTTTAAACTCAGGTCAGTAATAGATATTCAAGTAGGAACTATGTTTCGCTGGGTGTAAAAGCCTCCTTTATACCGTATTTACCCCATAGTGCTCTGGTTAAAGATGGGTTTTCACATGATGTGGAGCAGGAGGAGGTAGGGAAGAGTGCCCCTTTCATCACCATATGGTCCGGCCTGGCTTTGTTCAATCTAAAAACTTAAACAGGGGAGATTTAGGATAGATATAAGAAATAAACTCTTTACTATGAGGGTGGTGAGACACTGGTACAGGTTGTCCAGGGAAGTTGCGACTCCCCCATCCCTGCAAGTGTTCAAGGTTGAATAGGGCTTTGAGCAACCTGGTCAAGTGGAAGGTGTTCCTGCCCAAAGCAGGGGGGTTGAAACTAGATGATCTTAAGGCCCTTTCCAACCCAAACCATTATGATTTTAAAACAGACTGAACTAAGAAACACTCCTTTCTCAGCCTGCCCTTGCTGCATGATGAAGAATGCTTTCCCACAGTTAAGCTGCTTCTACTTTGTCTTCCTGACAGTCTCTCTCTCTCTGGATTGTCTCCAGTCTGCCACTTTTAGTGACACAGAAGGCCGCTAAACTGCACATGTCCACAGGTAAGAGCAGGGAATACAAAGCATCATCCTGGAAGCCTGGTCCACCACATGAGGTGATCTATTCTTTCCAAGTCAGACAATTCAAAGTTGTGGCCCCTCATCACATGCTGTTGCAGACACCCTGACACAGGTATACACAGAACAAAACGCTGCATGCAACAGCTGCACAGGAATCGAGGACACCTCCTAATTTGCAAAGCAGTTTTCACACTATAGAACTAGTAAATTAATCTTTCCATCTGGAACTTTTAAACAACACCAACCACTTTGATTTCACTGGCTTTTAACCACTCCCTCCATTTTAATATGATTTTTATCAGGAACATTTAGAAGAACCTTCAGCATCAGGAAATGTTTGGTTACAACTTCGTACACCAATATGCTTGCCACCCTAGATCTTTGTAGCTTTCTAAGCAGTGGCTTAGAAATAGTATTTCCATCCTAGAAGATTTATTAAGCACCCTATTTTGAAGTGGAGAAGTTCTGTCTTAACTTCATACTGGGGCAATATAATATTGTGGATAACCAGGAAGCTGGCAGGAGATCAAGGGGACAGACAATCTTTCATGGCTATAAAGTTTACAGCAACATGAGTTGGGACACATTTATACTTGCAGATGCATTGAAAGGGTATTTTTTTTTAGAGTAACACTCCAGTTTCACTATTAATCTTTCAGTAAAGTCACAGTCTGACCAGACATCCTGTAAAGATTCTGTAGAGTCTCCCTCACCTGTGTTGTCACAGTCCACTTCTAGCAGGGTGGGTTTTTACTTCCTAATGTTCTTGTGCTGTGCCAACTTATCTGCAAGCAAACAGCGAGGCTTCACATTGCTTTTCTGCATGACATGTTTTACACTCTTAAAGGATACACCAGTTTTCCCTTGAGAAGCCACATTCTTTTTTTTTTTTTTCCATATACAGCCAAATTCTCACCATGTTTTCCCATTTATCTACTCCAGCACTCTTGCATCATAGAATACTTGCTCTTCCTTCTGAACATTTAATGTTTGCAGGTTGCAAACATTAATCTTGTCTGTCACATAGCCTGCATTCCCAGCATTGTAATCCTCAAGCACATGAATAATTCTGCATCAGTCTGATAACTATAAGACAATGTCCTCAATGACTTTTGAGCAAAGATTTGGGCTTCCATCTCATAATCCAGGACTTGGTCCAGGGAAACTTTACATGTTTATCTCAAAAATTACTGAACTTAATTTTAACCTGTTCAGCAGGGTGTGTGCGTGTGTTATCTGTCATCCCCTTTCTTCAGGTTTTCTGAATAAAGCGCCTGTAGGTAATAAGAAATTCACAGACCAGTATGTTTAGCACAGACTCACTTCTAAACTGTTATGTATGTGCAACAGAAACCTACTTGCTCCTTTTTCTGACCAGATAAATCTGCTGTCATAGGTCAGCAATAAGTCAGAGCTAACTCCTGCTCTTCTACCCACGGAATTTCAACACTACTCTTCTGTTCCTAGGTTTGAAACACGCGACCGTCACAGGCGCTGAGTACTTTCTATTCCTCCACACGACCCGCGGAGCGGCCTCGGCAACGAACGCAGCTTCATCCCGAACCGGCTCTGCGCTGCCTCACTTCCTGCTGCGCTTCTCCAGCTCACACACATCCTCCTGCCCCATCCTGTCCTTCCTTCACCTCCCCTCCACACCCCGGATCCCACCGGTGAAAAGAGAGGCGTTCAGGCAGAAGTCGTAACCAGAGACACAAAGTTCAGAAGGCAAAGCCGGTTATTCGTTCCCTAAAGCACGGTCTGGCTGAGGCGCCTGTGCGTTGCGCGAGTGCAACCGAGCCTCGGTGCCGCAAGGATGAGGGGGTGGATCTGGGACCGGGCACCGGGGCGGAGTGCTGACGATTGCTTGGCCGCTTCTAGGAAGAGATGGGAAGCGGTTTGGCTCCGGAGAGCCCAGTCACCCCATCCTCTCCGGGCGGCAGCAGCCAGAGCTGCGGCACAGGAGCGGCTCCGCCTTCCCCTGCGCTCACGGCCGCCCGGGCGTCCCGGGGCTGCCGGCGGCCGACCCCTTCCTCCCCCCGGCCCTAGCAACCCGGGCGCCCCGCCGGAGAAGCGTCCCCGCCGCCCTGCGCCGCCGCGGCCCGCTCCCCTCAGCTAAGGGGATTCCGCCGCTCAGCGGGCTGAGCCGGGCGGCCGGCAGGTCCCGGGCAGGCCGGGCTGCCCCGCGCCGCACTCACCATGGCGTTGGAGCAGTTCAGCAGGCACACGGCAGCCAGCAGGAACCACCGCCGACGGTACGTCTTGAACTGACACAGCCGGCCCAGGCCCTGCTCTCCCAGCAGGCTCGCTGCCTCACCACACTCCATCGCAACTCGGCTCGGCTCGGCCCGGCACAGACAGCACAGCCCGGCTCGGCTCCACTCAGGACAGCCCCACCTGGCGCGGCGCGGCCCCGCCCCTCCCCGCCCGCCTTGCTCGCCGGCCTACTCTGGGCGGTCCCGGCCGCGCCACCGCCTGCCTCCCGGCGCGGCAGGGGACGGTCGGGAACACAGCGGAAGCGAAGAGGTGCTGGTGCGTCCTGCAGAGCCGCGCGAAGTTGTGTGACAGCAGTTCCCGCGGGAGCAGGCTTTGCCCTCTCGCACTTGGCAGAGGGGAAGAGCCCCGTGCTCCGAAATGGGACTGCTAAAGGGCTCGGGAAGTGTGCTCCTGAGGCGCTCGGGGGAGAAAACTTCCCATGTCGTGAAAACAGCAGCAGCAGCAACATCGCTAATGCCCGCTGGTGACTCCGCGTTATGGTGAGAGTCACTATCAGCTCCCGCCTCCGGCCAGAGCAGCAGTTCCCGTGGCGCGGACACCGGTGGCGGTAGCAGGGAGAAGCGTTGCGGTAACATACTTATGCGAGGCGTTATCACTTTGTGCAGTAGGAAAAAAAGGGAGGATAAAGGGAGGATGTCTTAGAGCTCCAGACCCTCAGAGGTCTATCACCTACAGGATGTGCAGTTTGGTTATAGTTTTACAGGACTGATTATGCTGCAGACAGCAATATCTTCTTCATTCAATGCAGACACCCACACTAGCTGTTACCTCCTTCCAAAATCCTCACCAAGGGTGCAAAGCAAAAGGCTTTTCCACTCCTGAACAAGGCCTGTGACTTCAGCCTGGATGGGCGCTCATAATGCCTCAATGTCTTCCTCACAATGCTGAGGTTTGATCCCCTTCCCAGATCACCACGCACCCCCTGCTCATCTTCAGGAGTCCCGAGCTGACAGGCAAATGGATTCTAGAAATGGCTCCAAGGCACTCTTGCTCACATTTTGTCACCTCTTGCTCAGCTTTTTGAAACCCGTGTGCTGTTCCTTACCACCGCCTGCTAGGAACACAGCATCCTCTCAAGACTGAGGCTGGGGTTTTGTGGAGATGTGGGGCAAGGACTCCTGTGATAAGTTCAGCCAAAGGCAATTTATTAAGTGCGCAATTAGTCTTATATACAATTTTAACCCTGATCACGTGTTGTAAAGCATTACATGATTGGTTATAGGCCTACGTGTGGTATTATATAATTGGTTAAAGCTCACTGTTCATGCACCTAAAGTCTTTTTCTAATTGGTTGTAATTCTAAGAAACTGTTACTTTTGCTACAGAAATTATTACTTTTGCCGCTGTCTTTATCTAACCTAGTTCCTCAGCTTAGTTCCCCTCTTCGATCCTTCTTTGTATTCTGCATGTGCTTCATATTCCCTCTCTGGAGATTAGCCAGTAGTATATCCAGTTCAAGGTCCAACAGGGCTGACCACTTGTCACTTACTCCATTCTCTTCTACCTCCACATCTCCCCCTTTTTGTTTTTCTAAAAACAACACTTGCTTAACCCTCTTATCTAACATACGCTGAAAACAGGATAGCATACATGGAATGATTAACAGAAAGCAAACTACTACAAACAGTATTATCAAGCCCCCTTTGATAATGGATACTAGCCATGCGGAAAAACCCATCCTCTTGTTGCAATCTTTTGTTTGATCCATTACTTGTTGAATAACGGCATGGATGGATTGAGAATGGTCTGACAGATTCATACAACACATTCCATCAAAGTCTTGACATCCATGTCCATGGGCAGAAAAAGCCCCATTTCCACAAATTAAAAATACACCTTTGGGTAACTGCCATGGATGTTTCTGTGTACACCATGATCCATATGATACTTCGTAGTCAATTTGGGTACACCAGGTGCTAGTGTTTTTGAACAATGGGTTTATCGGGGTCACATCCTGGATCCCGTTTTGCATTTACATCCTCTTCCCTATATCACGACCTATTCAAGTATACACAAGAACTAAACCTAACTGAACCTAATATACTAATTTCTTGTGGTTCTTGATGCATAGCAGGTAAATACATATCTCATGAATCCCATGAGCTAATACATGCCGTCAAGTTTACACATTTTTGTCTCAGGTACCACAGACCCAGAGGCAAAGGTGCTGTAATTTCTGCAACAGGTGTAGGAACACCAAATAAACAAGTGTGAAACGGCTGATCAGCAGACTGCATTGAGGCACAGAAGGTAGTTTGATTCAGTGTTCTGGCTAAAGTCACCCAGATGTTGGAACTATTCCAGGACGTCATTCGTGTTCCTGATATCAGTGCGCTGGTGGTTATCTCTGGATGCTCTGTCAGCACTATCAGGCCAAGCCAGCCAAGCAGGTATCCATCGTGGGCCATGATCTGTGGAGACACAAGCATACCCTCTTCCCCAAGTTATTAGAGGATATGGTCCTTCCCATTGCATTGTCTCTGGGGATTTTACCCACACTTTTGGTTGATGTGTTTCTAGAAGATTAGGTAAATATTGGCCCTGAGAAAGAATACGTCTGTTAATTGTTACAGTTTCTGAGGTTTCCCCAATTGTCAGGAAATTTAACACATAAACTGCTTTATACAAGCGTGCTTGTGGTGACTCGCTCTTGCAATCCTCCTTTTTGTTTTTCTAAAACTGCTTTAGATGACCCTACTTGAGCAGGGGATTTGGACTAGATCACATCCCCAATATATGTCAATCACAAGTGCTTGGCCTGCCCTTCTCTCCTGGATAGCTCTCTGATAACAGGAAAGGCCATCCCTCTCACCAAGGTCTGGCATGGCATGTGTCCCCACCACTCAACGCCTGCTGGGTTGCAGCCAACAGCAGAGGTAAATGTTCTTCTTGGTGGCAAACACAGAGGCCAACCCAGTCTTGCCCTTGTCTGTGGCAGTTGGCATTTGGCCAACCTCAGTCCTTGCATCTCATTGTCAGTGCAGAGTTTCACCTGTTTCATCCAGTAACAAGTTGGCACTATGGCAAAGCACATACAGATTTACATTAGCAGGGTAACTACTATAGGGTGTAGCAGTGTGCTGAAGATGCTGATGGCAGCAGAGGAGTTGAGGGCCCCGCAGCATGCCAGGGATAACGGAGACCAGCTTGTGCCCTCCTCTCGCCCGGCGCCTCTCTTGCTGCCCTCCCTGCAGAGATCCACCCCCTGCCCTGGCCGGGCAGACTTGTGGGGGGGACATGGCGGCCCACAAGCTGGTGAAGTAGGTGCAGGCCATGGTGAACTGCTTCGATAAGCAGCTTCCAGTAAAGGTCAGCCAGCAGAACACCCACACCAAAGTCAGTATGGAGCACAACAAGGAATGTCTCATAAACATTTCCAAGTACAAGTTTTTCCTGGTCATTAGTGGTCTTATCAATATCTTAAAAAATGTTAATAACATTTTTTAAAACATATCTTTAAAAATGTTAATAACATGAGAACACTTGGAGAAACTGTTGAAAAGAATCCATATCTATCCCAGCTGACCACCTTGGACACACTGGAAAAATGCCTGGCAGGGCAACCAAAGGACACCATGCAACCAGAGGAGACCATGCCAGTGAAACAGGCGCAACCAGAAATCTGCCGCCCCTCCCACACCCACCATGAAGGGAACCAGCATGCAGCCGAGTCGCGAAACTCGGCCTCCGGGGCCCTCTCCTTTCTCTGAGCTGCAACAACTTCAATGCTGTGTTTAGCCGCATTTCCACCAGATTACAGGAACTGACTGTTCAGAAGACAATGCTGATGGTCATGATATTGAACTTCCACAGTACATCAGTGTGGACTGTTCCAAACTAAAGTAACTCTTACCAGAGACATTATTCAAGTTTAAGGCCCTTAAGAAAGTAGCTCAATTGGCTGTTATTAACAGTCTTGAAAAGGCATTTTGGAACTGGGTGGAAAACTATTCTGATGAATTCACAAAGCTGCACCAAACACCTCAGACTGACATGGCTAACAGCGCAGAGAAGTTGCCTTAGTGGACAGCTTTGCTGACAGCACAAAACGTAAAACAGCAGCTTGGTCACTGCAAACCCACACTCCTGGTCCCGTGTCCAGAGACAACCCAAGACAAAGCAAAGGATGTGGTAGAAGAAACCAAAATGAACAAGAAACTGTTCCCGGACAATCCCAGGAAGGCACCTGCAGGCCACGGTGGGAGCAGACAGCCGACCGAAAGTGCTGCTGTTGTTTGTGCTAAACTGTGCAAAGCTTCCACCCACATCAACTGGGAAGGTAATTCTGTCATTTTCCTACTAGTGCAGTCCATGGCGGCAGATCCCAAGAACCTGCTGTTCAATCCAAGCAAATCCCACCCCAAGAGGCAACCAAAATGCAGGTGTAGACCCCACGATCGACCACCTGGCCTCCCGCCTCCACATAAACCCCCACAACAACGAACACCTCAAGATCTGTCCGGCACCGAATTCCCCACCAACATTTCATTATGTGCGGTAAATTCCTTCCACCAAATCATTACAAATTCTGTGAAGGGAAAATGACAAGTCCCAAATTCAAAGAAAAACCCACCAATCTGGAAACTAGAAGCCACAAGTTCCTGCTGCCATCCCCAGCAAAGCCGATCCACTCTGATTCAAAGCTGCTGCTGTGCAATCCAAGGAAGTAAGGGCCCGAGACACAGGGGAGCACAGCCAAGTTAATTACAGGCCTTGTGCAACTCGTTCCGCAGTCCAGGATGCCAGATATTGCATAAGAAGACATGCAGGCCTTGCTAGTTCTTCACCAGTTAGACAGCCTTGACATATGGCATCCTGATGCACCTATAGAGACATTCTAGGATATTAGTTCACAAATGCCTTTTTATATCTGCAAGAAACTAGTCATCAGATGCTGAGCAGCACAGAAATCCTCAAGTGACTGTGAGAGACTCCCATCTGGGGGAACAAACTCCTTCTAAAAAACAATCAAACAGGAGTTCCTGCCACTTCCTCTTCCTTTATGATGTCTCTGGAGGTGAAACTAGTTAAATTTCTCTTGACCATGAAGAGATGATACGCTGTACTCCAGGAGCTACCCTCAAGAAAGGGAAAGGGAACCCCCCCATGGAAAGCACAGCAGGCCGCAGCTGAACCCCCATCCTCCACCAAGCCCAAACAAAATTGGAAGTCGTCCTGCACATGCCCCCGTGGAGCCTGGACATCGAGGCAGCGCCCACCACAATGTCCTGCCTCCAGCACCTCTGCGAGGAAGCCGATACCAAATGTGGGGTAGATGAAGCCTTTGTGCATAATTTTTTGCCAAACTATAATACTTTCATAGATTTTGCATCTGTTAGCAATATGATGTCAATAGGGAGAGCAGCTCTTCAAAAGAGAGTGATGGCGTTACTGAGGCATATTGAGCATCTGACTGCAGGCAACACAGAGACCTGGGAGGATACACACGCAAAATGGGAACAAGCTATAAAACTAATCCTTAACTATTCAAAGACCGAAATGGAAGATGCATAGGTTGCCAAAAGCCTTCATAAGACAATTGTGAAGAGACAAATGTCACATGTAGGTGGGGATCAGCCAAAGAAATTTCTTATCAGTGGGGTTTTCCCACCCTCTTGATTTGTTCCATTGCCTGCTTTATAACACTACCATTGTATTAGAATCTTTCTAACTTTTGCCTTAGCATCTTCTGGCAGCTGCTGCAAATTTGCATGCTCTAACATCTCTTTTACAAATGACAAATCCATACAATACAAGATGTAGTTTCCTATTAGCAACTGGCTTGTAAATACAGGTGGTTTTATACACAAAATCACAGCCTCTAATAATAGCTACTTTACAAGCACACATATTCAAGTTGTTACTTTCCAGTTGTCCCCAAATGATATTTTGCAATCATTTGTTTTTCTCTTCCTCTGTCTCATTCTGCTCGGGGTATTCACAGTCAGCTGCTGTAGCTGAGGCACCAGGTTTTTTCACTTGTAAGCATTCTGATAAAAAAGGAATGTGAAACAGCTGGAGAAGCAAACTGCACAGTGTTAACAGTCAAGGAGTTTGATGTGTCATTACCTTTATTTTCTTTCTTTTTTTTTTTTTTTTTTTCCTGTCACCCTGATGCTGCTTGGGTGATGACTGATAAAGCTTGTGGGTGACCTACCTCTCTCACTTTTTCAGTTAGTAGTTCTTGTTTCAACCGATCTATCTATTCCTCCAAGTCTTGGATTCATCCCCAGGTTAGTTTAAACACAGTAAGCGCAGCTCCTCGCATTCGCACAGCTACAAGACAGCCTGTCTGGAAATTGCACTTTTGCATGAACCCTTTCTTGGCCAAAATGTTAATCTACTACCCGTTAAAAACTTTTATGCAAACCCGACAACAAAAAAATACACAGAACACCGTCTGCCCTCAACACACACACACACATGTGGGATCCCACAAGCACACTCCACACAAGTACAGTATGTGAAACACAAAATCCAGACAATTATTAGTCCTACTACACAGTCCCACATACAGAATGTGGTGCAAGGACCCTGTGAAGACAATCAGGAAACCAGCTCCAAACAGCATCATCGCAGTGCGACGTGGCAGGCTCAACCTTAGCGGGTGTCCCCACAGAGGCTTTGCCTCCCCCACATTGCATGAGGCTTGGGCTTTTATACTGACCAAAATGCACACTCATTCCAATGCAGGTGGCCAGCCTACATCGGAAGAAGTGGCCAGCAGTATCTATAAAGGTCTGCAAGGCTCAACAGAAACAAAGACATATTTGACAACTTCTGGTACATGAGTATCAGAGAGAGACTGTATCAAATGAGTTGTACAGGGGTTTCCAAGTCCATAGTCCGTCACCGTTCACCTGATATTGTTGATAAGAGCATATAAGATACCTTCCCACTGTGGGTCTTGATCCGGCACATACATCACAGGCAAAGCACACAATACATCTGCATCCCCCACCCATCTCACTTCTCCCTCTACAGCTACCCATTTATCATGAGGATCTGGGGGATATAAATCTGGCTCCTTTTCCAGATCAATAGGCTTCAGGTCAAAAGGACTATCCAGGTCAGCATCAGAATTATCAGGCATCAGAACCTCAGGATCAGCAACAGCAGTCTGACGCAAGTGCACAGGCTCCTTATAAATGCGTTCTGGAGTTTCAGCGTTATCAAGTGCAATTAAAACTTTTCCTCCCACAGGTTTCTGGTGATCTGAAAGTAGGCTCCTTCTTGGGATTAATAGGGTCTGGGTCAAAAAGATCATCTTTATCCCTGTCTTCAGTCTTTGCAGCCACGGCGGTGACGAGCGGAGATTCTGGGAGGGTGTGTGGGGGGCACTGGGCTCCACTAATTCATTTTTTGCCTTTAACATTTCTAAAATAGTTCTCCAAATGACTAACAAATTTTTCACAGTGCCATTGCCTGTTAATAAGGGTATGACCACTGTATCCCCCCGAACTGCAGCTGCCGAAAGAGTCTCTTTAGCTGATTCCCATTGCGGCAACTGGAAAGTCGTCGGGGAGTTAACTGCATGCTCTAGGGCTTTGAGCCATAAAAGCAAGCCTTGAACAGCTTTTTCATCATAGTTAATGCTCTGCTGAGCAAGAATTTTCATTAACAGAGAAATAATAGCCTTTTCTTCCGCATACATCTGCGAACCCATAGTTCTGACTGCTCACTTGCTTTAGAGGTGAGTAGTTTCCTGGGTTGCCAGCTCTCTATTACCACTGTCATAATCGTTCAGTCAGTTCTCCACCGGAGCTCTTCAGCTGCGTGAAAGTCCCTGATTCAGGGCGCCATTTGTGGAGACGTGGGGCACGGACTCCTGTGATAAGTTCAGCCAAAGGCAATTTATTAAGTGCGCAATTAGTCTTATATACAATTTTAACCCTGATCATGTGTTGTAAAGCATTACATGATTGGTTATAGGCCTACGTGTGGTATTATATAATTGGTTAAAGCTCACTGTTCGTGCACCTAAAGTCTTTTTCTAATTGGTTGTAATTCTAAGAAACTGTTACTTTTGCTACAAAAATTATGACTTTTGCCACTGTTTTTCTCTGACCTAGTTCCTCAGCTTAGTTCCCCTCTTCAATTCCTCTTTGTATTCTGCATGTACTTTCTATTCCCTTTCTGGAGATCAGCCAGTAGTATATCCAGTTCAAGGTCCAACAGGGCTGACCACTTGTCACTTACTCCATTCTCTTCTACCTCCACAGGGTTTCTTTACTGTGGAAAGGACTTTATTTCAAGCTCTTTGGAGTGAGTATTTGGAAGAGTGGATGTTATCCTGCATGCAGGTATTCTCTCATGAAATTTAGCTGAAATTTTCCATTCCGGGCAAGGGAAGCTAGGGTGGGGAGGAGAAATTATTTCAATCCCAAGTTCAGCCTGTTGTTGCAGTGTGTAGGGAAGCAGGCATTGTGTGTGCTAGTGAGCAAGCTTTACTGACTCATAGACTGTGCATTCCAGTCTCCTGCAGCTGGATTTTGGAGTTGACATTTAGTAATAGCAGGTGGGACTGCTAAGGTACTATTAATGATTGACCTGTTCCTTTGTCTACAAATGCCTGTCTAGATTTGCCTGGCTTGTGAGCTGCTAACAAAGAAGCACTGCTGTTATTATGCTGTAGGCTGATGCCCTGCTCTGAAAAGACATGCTCTTACCTGGGTTGTGCCCATGAGTTCACTACCCTCCTGACCCATCAGTGCTGAGACATGGAGAGAAACTTGTACATCAACATGCTAGAAAGATGCCTAGGTGTATGGGACGGAAGAAAGCCATAGTAGTCAGTGCTCACCAGAACCCCAATTCCCTTCTCTCCCTGGTCTCTCATATTGGCAGAAAAGCTCCATATGAAAATGGAATTCTGTGAGGCTCTGTCCATGTCCACTGTGTCCATTCCTTTTGCAGCTAAAAATATGTGTTATCATCAAAGAAGTCTAAATAATGCTGGCAGAAACCAGGATGCTATTGTGGATACTTTTGCCCTCTGCTGTCCCTTTTGTTAGTAAAATACTGATACCTTTGGGGCAGACATCAGAAAGTATCAGTGTGTCAGACAAGGCCACAGAAAGAAAGTAAACTGCAGCAGGAGACAACTGCTTTTCTGTTCAGGCTAGAATAATCAGTGGACTCTTAAGTCACACCTGTGAGGAAATTAATTATTTTTCCCCACCTCATATTTCTATGTATTGCCTTGCTTTGCATACCCTAACAGGACTAATCAGGGGCTGCAGGGAGCTAAGAGCACTCAGAGAAGCGCTGTGTAACTTTATTCACTTACTCCATGCCATCTCTTCCATGAGCAAGGGCACCACTTGTTACTGGTAGCACACCAAGGGCAGCAGGAGGATTACAGCTGAGGGAGAGCAGTTCCATTTACCATGCAGCTCCTTATTCATTTCTGGTGCTCCACTTCTGCCTGGCACATCTCTATCAGTCCCTTTATTCACAGTGTCACCCTCTCTCCTACACACCACAGCACATCCTAGACCTTTTCTTCCTCCTGGCTTTTGTTTTCAGGAACTGGCATCTTAAGCCAGATGTTAGGTGCTTCTCAGGCAGTTTCTTGGTTTGTATTGAGGTGCCTAAGGTCTCTAATGTGTAAGCATGTGTGGTGTACACTGAACAAACCCAGTTGCACAACTGGTTCACTGAACACCCCCTCTGTGCTAGGGAGGGAAATGCTAAGACAGTAGGCATGTGAGGGAAGATTTTGAGCAATGGAGTAGTTGAAGTCTCTGTACCTGGGTTGTAAAATGGGTGTGGAACAACTTAATGTTGTAAAAGGATTCTGCATCCAAAGTAGCTTTCCACTATCGAGCACTGATGGCAGGAATTACAGGATCATTTAGACTGAAAGGGACCTCAGGAGGTCTCTAGTCCAACCTTCTGTTCAAAGCAGTGTCATCAGTGAGGCGAGACCATTTTCCTTTGGGGTCAATCTGATCTTGAAACCTCCAACAATGGAGACTGCACAGCTTTTCAGGGTAACTCGTTCTACTGCTGCACTGGTCCTGAGATAGATGCCACAGTACAGCCTTTGCGTAGAGTACAATTCACTAACTACAACCCTCTGACTCAGTCCAATCAGTACTATACCCATCCTGTTGGCTACCTGTCCAGACCATAATGTCCCAGCTTGAATACCAGAACACTGTGGGAAACAGTGTTGAAAATGTTGTTGCTAAACTCATGATAAATGCCATCCACTGCCCTCCATCCATCCACAAATCCCAGTTTTTTATCAAAAAAAGGCAATCAGGCAAGTTCACCAAGTATGATTTATCCTCAGTGAATCCATGCTGATTATTCCCAGTTGCCTATTTCTTTTTCGTGTGCTCAGAAATATTGTCCAAGTCAGAACTTGGTTCATGTTTTTTCCAGGGTTTGAAGTGAGACTGGACAACCTGCAGTTGCCTGGGCTGCCCTTTGAGTGCTTTCTGAATATAGCTGCAACATTTCTCCAGTTGGCAGAGGTATCCATGGCCTGTCAAAGATCAAAAGTGACCTTGCTTTGGCATCAGGCAGCTCTCTCAGCATCCTTGAACACAGCACTTCTGGATCCACGAACTTGTATAAGTCAAGTTTTCTACATCAGTCCCTAAGTCATCCACTAATGGTCATCCTTTCCTTTCATGAATCCCAGGTTTGAGGCCTGAGAGACCTTACTTGTGAAGATTAAGGTAAAGAAGACATTTTGTTTCTCAGGTTTGTCTGTGCCCACTCTCAAGCTCTTCTTGTTACCCTTGACATGCAGGTATACATCCAGTGGATATATAGCTTTTCCTGACACCATCCCTCAATGCCCATCCGGTGTTTCTAAATTCCTCCTTTGTAGCCTATCCCTGCTTCCACCTCCTTTATGCTCTTCTGTTACATTGGAGTTCTTTTACATTGGAGTTCTCGTAGAGACCAGCTCTCTACCTACCCAAGCGGGTCTGCTGGCAAGCCTTTTTTTTCTCTGAATACTGAGATGACTTGTCCTTGCACTTGGTTGAAGCCTCAGAGATATCATCACTGTTGGAGACAGTGATACAGTAAAAAGGCTGCTTTTCCCCTCCTGTGCACTGAAAGCGGCAAGGAACAAGATGTCCTGAGCTGCAGAACTCTGATAAATTGTGGGCACACCTTTGCTAGGGTGGACTAGCATTGAGCAAGCTGCAATCTTTCATCACATCTGATGTATTAGTAATAACCCCCCCGTGTGTGGATTATCTGCTTGCTGCTGACACCAAAACATAGGAGGTTTTCTATGTGGGGGTGTGAATAGGTTCTTTCTCTTCAGCCACAGATTTTAATGAAATTGTAGGAACTTTGTTGGTTTTGAGAAGGCTGTCCCTCTGCCAAGTCCATTAAAACTTGCTAACATAAAGGAGGGGAAGGGGCAGGAAATAGGCAGACATTCTATTTTTGTGCATTCCTTACTATCTAAAGATCCCAGGTTAAAATAGTACCTGAAAGTATAATTCAAGACTATGCAGGCTCATTAGGTACAGAGTGTGTGTATGGGAGTAGAGATGGAATTAGGTTTGCTCAAACAATTCTTATGCTAGCATTTCCTAACGTTTTAATGTTTAAATTTTAATTCCATGAAAATATAGTGAAAAGTGTTGCTGTTACATAAATGAATTCACCATCCACTGCTGTTGTGTCTCTTGACCTGGTGTTAGAAGCATGAGGAGACTTCTCCAGGGAACCCTGGATTTTGATTAATTTGGAACTTTTAATGCCAATTAAAGTGTATATTTATATGGTTTGTGGCAAAAAGGGCTCTGAAGACTCACTCTGCATACCGGGAAGCAGCATCCTGTTTTCACAATGCACACAGGGGGGTGAACTGGAAAAAGAAAACAGCAAGATCTTCACTTCTAAGACTGTCATGAAAGTCTAAATACCTTAATGGAGAAGAAGATCATGCATTAAAAAAAAAAAAAAAAGAGGGAGAGCAATTGTTGAGTGCACAGAGCAAGTAATGCAGTGCAAAGGTTTGCTCTGTGCACTCCTAGACTGCAAGAGACTATTGTATATGCAGGTTCTTCATTACTGGTGGGTATGGAGAGGAAAAGGAATGCAGAAGTCACTGCACTCACAACTTTGCACACTGCTGAAACAGACACTTTCCTCCAGACACAAAGACTAGTTGCTTACTTGGCCAAACAGAGCCAAACAGGCCAGTCACATCAGAAGAATGTCTTAGGAGACAGCAAAATACATGTCCAACACTCTGGGTGGCAAAGCAGTTGTTTGGGGGCTGAATCTTTTAACAGCAGGGAACTCTTGGGAATAGTTCCTCGTTTCCACTTCTCTCAGTTGTGAGTGTGGAAAACCAACTCGTCCCCTGAGAGAACTGCGAGCAGCTGACAGAAGTGCAAGGAGCTAACAGCCATCTCTGCCACTCTAAACACCAGTGAATGACTAGTCTGTTGTGCAGTGTGATCTCCAAATATTTGTCTACCAAATACAGTTTTAAAGACTGGTCTACGCTTTGGCTTGCTTCTGCTTATAGGGATGTTCATTTTCCCAAGGCAAACTACGGGTTTGTCTTTGCAGCTGTAATTATTCCTGAAAATGGGTGGATGCAACCCAACAATAGGACTTCTCTGGCTAAAAGAAATGATATGTGCCTTAGAACGTTCTGATTGTGGACTCTGCGAATGTGAAGTAAAACACACTCCTTATTGCTGTATCTGTGCTGCCAATCTTTTCTGAAGCTTAAGATAACTCAATGAAACATTTCCTGATATTTTCTGATTTTTGGCATTTAGATTCTCCGAGCCACTTTTTTTTCCCATTTATGTCTATAGCAAACTTACCTACTCGCATAAGACAAGTGAGTGGAATTATCAATATGTCTACATAAAAATAAATTCTTTGTGCACTGACAGTTCCATTAGTGCCTTGTAGGGTGACTCTTTTAAGGAGAGAAATAGATTATCTCTCCTGGCCCCTCCAATGGAAAACATAATTAATTTCATGGCTTTGCAAACATAAGCAGCTGAAGCTATTTTAGAATCATTATATCTGACTGTATTTCATGCTCCATTTAAGATAAGTGAGTGCAAAATTCAAACAAAGTAGATGTCCAATTTACATCTCAAAGCAAAACAGAATTTTAGCAATTAGCTCTCTTGGTGCAGCATCGTCTTTGTTTCTACTTTGCAAACATTTCTCCTGCATGCCAAGCATGGCTCGCTCACTCGCAGCCTGCCCTGTGTGTATATGGGGGCCTGGCAGAGCTCCTCAGCGAGCGCCCGGCACACAGAGCACACAACCTTTTCTATTGTAAGTGCATAGAGATTTTTTTACCTTTTAAACATAAGTAGCAGGAGCTCTAGCCTTACTGTATTTTCACAGTTCTTGCTCATTACTACTTTGCATGCTGGTGCACATATAATGTACAGCCACATCTAATTAGTACAACACTCAGTCAGCTTTGCTTGGTCCCTGGGACAATGGTGGTCTCCTGTTCCAAAGTCATAGATGTCTTCAACACACAAACAGCTGCTGCTCTGTCGCAGGCATACTGTTAATGAAACAAGCAAAGACAGTCTTTTTCTCAAAAACATCCCCACATTTATTCTTTGTTCTCTGCACAAAGAAACTTTTTATATAGGAGCTAAAGAATAGAGTAAAGATCCACATATTATGAAAGAGATTGAATGCCTCACGGTCCCAGAAAGCAACTGCTATAATTCCAGGTGCACAGCAGCCAAGATGAGGACAACAGGAGATGCTCTGTGCTGGAAGTGAGCTATACAGGTAGAGCACACAAAGTACACACAAGATATAATTATTACATATCACAACACATCGTTGGAGGATTTTAGGTAAATTCATGCAAAGGGCTATAAACACATTTCCCCCTATTTTGTCTCTACCTCTGCATTCTGGAAATCTCCAGCATGGGTCTTCTTAACCCCTCTGCAGGAGAAAACACAGGACACACAATACATTCACATGCCTACACCCTGCAACACATGGAGGCATACTTGCTTATTTTACTCCTGACCTTCTGCTGTTAGTTTGTGTAATTGCAAATGAGCAATTAAATTTTTTTATTACATGGTGGCATATTAACTAATTACGGAAATAAAACACTAGGTAGAATAATATCACCGAACAGCAAGTGTGTTAAGTAATGTTAGGAACTGTAGCGATAGGACAAAATGTAATAGGTTTAAACTTTGACAGGGGAAGTTCACATTAGATTCTTTACTGTGAGGGTGGTGAGGCACTGGAACAAGTAGCCTAGAGAAGTTGTGGCTGCCCCATCCCTGGCAGTGTTCAAGGCCAGGTTTGATGGGGCTTGGAGCAACCTGGTCTAGTGGAAGGTGTCCCTGCCTGTGGCAGGGGGGTTGGAACCAGATGATCCTTCCCAGCCCAAACCACTTTATGATTCTGTGATTCTATGTTCAGTGTTTAAACTAGAAAAGCTATTTTGAAGTTAATACTGAACAAACCGTGAATGGAGGTACCTATTATGACAAAGCCCATTGATAGGGGAAGGTAGATAAAACATAACAGCATGAACTGCCCTTTGCTGAGAACAAGCATGTGGCACAAACAACGAGCACCACTTAAACCAAAGCTTCTCATGCTCTATGATGTTGGCTATGCTTTGGCTTTCTTCTGGATGCTTCCTCCTGCAATGGATTGTTCTGGATCCTAGGGTCAAATGCAGTAATGTCTTGTCCTGGGAATATGGTTGAACAGCTGCAAAGTAAGAGCCAGTCCCATACTGTCAGTCAATTCCCCTTTGACCTGTAGCTATAAGGCAAATCAGAAATACCACTATTAAGCTAATCTCTCTATTAGCACAAAGAAATATATACCACACACACTGCAGGGCAACTCCTCGACTAACACTAGCTTGCATGAAATTGCGGGAGTTTTTCCATATTGCCGGTGTGGAAAGAAACACTTTGCATGTTTGTCATATGTTGCTGATGTTAAATGTCTGGGAAAAAAAAAAAAAAGAACTGGTAGAATCTGCCCAATTATCAAGATTTAAACACCTGACACAGGTGCATTGGTTTTAACTAAGCCTTAGAGGGTTCTGATGGGCAGCTGCCTCCCTCTTTGCTGGAGTATTTAACATCTGTCCGAGCAGACATTGGGAACTAAGGTCTCTAGCCTGCTGTAGGGTTACTGCTTCAGAAATAGGGAGAAAAGCTTCCCAAATCTGCTGCTGTACCCCTTCTGCAGAGCAGGCTGAAAGGTTTGGCTTGTGTTTAAATCCAGCAGCAAAAGCACATTTCAAAATAATGAATCCTTTTTTACAGCAAAGTACCTATCTTCATCAAATCCTCCTACAAAAGGCATCTAACAACAAAATTTATAGTCCTAGCAGCCCAGTGAGCAAGAATTGTAAGTAGAAAAATGTCTGTTATGAGCCTCTGCTCTGTCCTGAGCAAACTGGGAGACAACAACATATGTGGTATGACAACATGGTTCATAAAACTCTCTTTCAGATAATACAGGAATAGCAAAACATGAACAGATTTTCAGCCTAGTGGTCAGCCCTACATTTGCCCTGTGTAAACATTCACTAATAAAGAAAGGCCAATCCCTACTCTGCCTTGTTTTTCCCGATGCTACACATACACTAAATCACTCATTTAAGAGAAATAAAATGCGAACTTTATCACTCCTTCCTGGTCTCCAAGCTTTTAGGATTCCCTGATATGATTTCCACATTCTTTCCAGAAGACTGGAATTTTACTCCTGCATTTTCAAGAGGTCTTTTTAGTGAAAATTTGACATTCACATACAGTCATTCAGAGCCATGAAAACTAGATCTCATTGCAGAGAGACCTGGACTGCAATAGAGCATGGAAACCCCAGCACCCATTCACATCAGTCTCTGCATTGTCCAGTGTTTTTCCTTGGAGGTCTTTTTACCTAGACTCATGCTTAGCATAAAACTTGTCAATGCATTACTGCCATACCCACATCTCTACATCACTCTCTGTTCAGGAATTTTGTCTCTTGCTTCTATTTAAACCAAGTCAGCAGCTGCATTATATTTGTTCAGTTTTGACCAGCAAGAATGACTTGTTAGGCTAATATTTCTTTAAGCATTCTTTTGAACAGGGTTTGTGTAGGGGTCAGAATGACAAGATCTTCTTGTTGCAAGAAGATTAAAGAACACTGTAAGTTACATCAGCCTTGTTCAGATCATTTCTACATACAATCTGTAAAATTGCTTTTTAAAATTACTTCAGAGCTGGAATGTATTTGTTCATATTAATAATGTCCTAAAGGGTATGGAAAATGAACTGAGACTCATGTCATCTCCTACACCAAACTGGATATTCTGCCTCTGATGTGCAGCCTGTTTTTCCTGCTGGTAGTTTGCTGTGGGTGGGCATGGGAGGATGTCTGGAACGTAGAAATGTTATTACAAAGAGAAGTCAGGTCTCTCAAAGTCTGTGGTGTTTGGATTGTTTCTCATATTTATCACAGTGGCTGCACTTCTGCCTCCCTGTCAATGGTCCTGACAAGAGAATGCAGCTCTAGGCCTTGCATTATGCGGCCTGTGAGCCTGTGGACTTTCTCTGCCTTGCCAACATGTCCTATGTACTGACCACAGCTATTTCATTGAGGCCAGCTGGAAGTTTGATCTGTGCAAAGGGCTTCCTCCATATGCAATGACAGCAACCTATGAGTTCCTAAAAACTGCTTATTCAGCACCAAGCATAGTTTTTCTTCTTCCATAACCATGGAAGAAGGGATAAAGCTACCCTCATTGCCAGCACAGGCCTCCAGAGAAGCAGCCTGTGTCACCTGAAAGACAAGCCTACCCCATCTCAGGTGGAAGCCTGTGTTTTATGGGCTTCTAAGTTTTGGGATGTCCTTGATCCCCAGGCCAATGAATGCACAAGGCTTCTGCTTTGATGGCACAGTTCTGCTCTGCAGTGTTGCATCCTGTGCTCAGGTGAGCACCTCACTATTGTCACACCCTCTTCCGCTTTTTTCTCAGTGCAAGTTCCTACCAAGTGACTTCAGCCCCCCAGGAAATGCTTCATCTTCTTCCCCTCAGCCTGTCATTGTGGCTAGTAAGTACCTAGCTGGGTTCTGTTGTAGAGCAGGGGCAGGATTAAGGAGGTGAGAACTCCTGACATGGGGTGTGACAGCGGCCCTGCCCTTCGCAGGGAGGAGGACTATCTCAGGGACATGGCTGCTGACAGCATCTCCTTATTGTTGTGGTGGGGATCACAGGAATGACTGAGCCACAGAAAGACTGAGGTTGGCAGCGACCTGTGGAGGTCATCTGGTCCAACCCTGCTGCTCCCACAAGGCCCCAGAGAGCCAGGTGAGATGTAAGAGTGAGCTGGAATTGCCGTGAGTGTTTATATTACAGAGGGTCTGCAAACTCCCTGCAATTAAAGGCAGCTAATGGCTCCCAGACCAGTGTTAAACATCTTGCATCAATAATTGTATGTGGTTTCTCACTTCTCCATTGTACAGGAACTGACACTGTAGGTTCGTGAACAATAAGGTCTTGCTACTCAAAGGAAAGGACTGGTCTAGTTTTCCCTTTCTCTAGGGTTGTTTGCAGGTAGCTCCTATACAAAATGATTACAGTAGGGCTGAGTTTGAACCATGGGGTTTGCTCTCCTAAAACAGTTGATTTTAGGTTTTCAAATTTAGATCTTACTTAAGCTACCTAGAATGCAATTGTAACTGATCATCTTTGAAGTCATGCTCCAAATCCAATAGTTTGTTTAAAGAATCTAATTCCTAGACTTTTTCATATTTAAAATATAATTTGTGTTTTTGAGAGAGAAGTTTTAAAGACAGCTCTAGATAAATTCTTTAGTCCTGAAAATGTATTTGGATGGAAATGAATAGTTTTTAAATCACTGTATGGAGATAAGTCTCTGTGTAGTTTCTGAAAGGTACTTTTAAAAATTTGAACTAAAAGACTTTCAGCTATGTTTAAGAATTAGAATGGTGTCCCAAGGTGGCAGTGTTAGACAGCCTTTCAGTGGCTTTTCTGTTGGACAAGAAGATCCTGCGCTGTGGGCAGACAAGCAATGGAACAGAATCCATTTTATTATGCAAGACTCTGGATCACTGTTTCACACATCATTTGCCACTAATGAAAAACCAAAATGAATAAATGCAATTATTTAGGAGGTCTCATGGTTCTCTTATGAGGTCAAAGAAAATCAGAGTGAACTTTAGGTAGAAGACAATAGGAAGGAACACAGCATCCCTGGGGGGAAATTTTAAATGGTGTTCCCATGCAGTGCTGGCACAGCGTTAAGGAATACCTTGTTCTATGTCATACACACTTTGCTGTCTCCTCCTGGAAAAATCAGTATCTTGTGTGCACGAGCTTCTAACCCAGGAATTCCCCTCTCAAACCCAGGGGAGAACCAAGGCAGCTGCTTTGGGTAGCCCCAATAGATTAAGCAGCCTAAACGTGCTTCTGTGCCACTTCATCCTGATCCTTGGTATCTTCCCCCTTGCACCAGCACCTTTGAGCATGACTGCATCTAGGGACCTGTGTCCAGTCTGGGCTTCTCAGAGCAGAGCAGCCATTGACTCCATGGAAAAACTTTGGCAGATGCCAGAGGGATGAGGAGGGTGCTAGAGCACAGCACAACTGGAAAGAGGCAGAGAGAAAGGTCTTTGCTCAGTATGGAGATAAGAAGGAAAAGGATTACTCTTTTGGATGTCTTCAACTTTTTTTTGGGTGGGGGAACAGAAAGAAAACAGCTATACTCTTCTCAGAGGTATAAAAGGACAGCACCAAAGATGATACTCATCAGAGACAAAAGGACTCTTTTCTTCCTCAGGAAGATGCTTGACCCACAAAGACAGCCATGGGATCTCCACTCTCATGGATCTTCCTAGCTCTACTGGCCAAGGCTTTTGCAGCGATTCAACTGGCACTCCTTTAAGGTCCATGGGTGGTGATGGGAAAGTAGTAGATCACAGACCTCTACAAGTCTCTTGTGAATGAAATGAACCTATAATTCTACTGCATAGCTTCCTGAATGTTGCTTCAGCTCTGCTCATTTTCCTGAAACACCCCTCTGCAACATGTTAGCTTACTAGAGCTAACCGGGGTTGTACTCTCTGTGCTGGCTGAATTACCTCTTTAGAGGGCAAGTAAAGGCAAGAGGAGATAATTTGTTGTGACGTTTCTTTGCACTGAAGCATCCTGGCTTCAGATTAGCAAATGTATTTCTACTGCCTGTTCTTTATCAAACTAATTGGATCCTCAAATTCTGAAATCCTGATTTCAGAAGTTCATAGTGCTTTAAAAAAGAGACTTAATATGTCACATTACAGCCTGGCAAATAAAGTGGGATTCATCTACATATACAGCTTTAAGAAAGCCTTACAGGAGGAAAAGGAGTCTGGGGCCTCTATAAGTAAGCCTACATGATGCCTTGTCTACTGGAGAGGGATAAGAAAAATTGATGGCTGAAACTGTAACTGCAGCACCAGGTACAAGCAGGTAGAGAGGGCTAATGGCCTGCTCCAGACTCTCTCTTTACATATAACTGGAAGATTCATTTAAACGCCTTAAGCACGAATTAAGTACAAACAACAAGATGTTTATGAAGGTATTGAGGAAATAGAGCTTAGCAAGGAATGGGACAGAGCTGGACTCTAACATGGGAAGTTTGTGAAAAAAGGGGAATACTATCAGCTTGGCTTGCGCAGAACCTGAAGGTTCTTCTGAGGAAATCAGCACAGAACTAAGGGATAATGTGTTTCTCTTTACATACAGCTCTTCTAAGAAATAGTGTGTGGTTCATACCTAGATAGAGACTTCATAATTTTTTTCTATTTCTTGGGTCTGAGCCTTCTGACCCATGATTTGCCTTGGCTTCCTTAGAAACAAAACCTCAGCGTGCATGCTGAAAAAAATTAGCTGTGATGTTTTTCTAATGAGACGCTGAAAATGCTGCCTTTGTATTCCTCTGGTATCCAGCTTCACAAATATACCCATTGTTTCTGCTTGTTTTCTGCCTGTTGCATTAGAAATGCTGAAAAAACAGCGTTGGAGTCAGAGAGCTGTACTTGGAAATCCAAGAGCCCTCAAACCTCAGCTCCAGATTACTATATGGCTGGGGCAGTCTTTCTGTCTGCATTTTCAGCTATCTGTTTGAAACATCTTCTTGCTCTTTTTAAAGTGTACTCAGCTTCCCCAAAGATCTGGCTGCTTCAGGAACCATTAACATCTTTTACCATTACAGTCTAAATATGATGCTGCACTGGTCACCATAGAAATACCCTGTCACTGTGAGTCTTTCATGCATTCTTCATCATCAAAAGTTTCTCTTTTTTTCTTTTTTAATCTGAACTGCAGTAAACTAGCCCACAAATGTCTTGGCATGATCACACTATTAATCACTGTCATTGTTTTGTAGGATTATGGCATCTCTGTTTATCCTGTGTTTCCAGCTTGCTCCTTGATACTAAGGCTAACCTGGGAGGAGAAAGCTGGGACAGCACCTTCCCTGCCCTCAGGCTCTTGCCCACTCAGGGCTGCAAAAGTTTGTGGAAGTCTTAAGCCACTGAAATAATTCTGCAGCCTGCAGATCCTCCCCCATGTGCTTGGAAATGCTGCACAGATGGAGCTGTGTGTTGTCAGGGGATTTCATACTGGGGGAGAGTGACTATGTACAAGAACCCTGTGAGTGTTTTAAACCCACTCACTGGGGGTTCACAGGGCGAGTGGGAGGAACAGAACATGGAAGAGCTGTGACATCCTCGCTTTGTGCTGAGTCCTGTCCCAGGCAGGGAAGCACAGCTTTATAGGGTGTCTTCTAACCACAGACAGAGGAGTACCTCTAGAAACACACAGTGAAAATGGATCTCTTAGCACAACTAGGAAAGCCGTGAGGCTGAAAAATAGATTTTTAATATTTTTTTTAATTTACAGTCATAGAATCAGAGAATCATAGAATGTTTAGGGTTGGAAAGGATGCACTCACAGCCCAGAAAGCCAACTCTGTACTAGGCGGCATCAAATGGAGCCTGACCAGCAGGTCAAAGAAGGTGATCCTGTCCCTCTCCTCCCTTCTCGTGAGACACCCCTTGGAGTTCTGTGTACAGTGCTGGTGTCCTCAACATAAAAAGGATATGGAGCTGTTTGAGCAAGTCCAGAGGAGGGCCACGAGCACGATAAGGGGGCTAGAGCACCCTTATGTCTGAAGACAGGCTAAGAAAGTTGGGGCTATTCAGCCTGGAGAAGAGAAGGTTGCATGGAGACCTCATAGAAGCCTTCCAGTATCTGAAGGGGGCCTACATGGATGCTGGAGACAGACTCTTCATCAGCGACTGCAGTGATAGGACAAGGGGTAATGGGTTTAAACTGAAAAAGGGCAAATTCCAGTTAGATAAAAGGAAGAAGCTCTTCACTGTGAGAGTAGTGAGGCACTGGAACAGGTTGCCCAAAGAAGTGGCAAATGCTCCATCTCTGGCAGCATTCAAGGCCAGGGTGGACAGGGCCTTGGGAGACATGGTGTAGTGTGGGGCACCCCTGCCCATGGCAGGGGGGTTGGAACAATCAAGTAAATAAGTCAAACTATATATGTTTTCTGTCTGCACAGAGTGCATATTACAACTCAGGGACCCAAAAGGACCAGATCAGATCAAACGGAAGTAACTTCTGTCTTTCCTTACTGCTCCCTGCAGAGCTGTTTCTTCAAAGCTCCTACTTTAGGGGTACAGTAGCTCCTGCATTGTGCACCACTTGAAGGCTACACATGCTACCAAATCAGGATGTGCCGACAATCTTTTTGAGCAAATTTCCCCCCTCACAGAAGAATCATGCACTGATTTGTATTCAGGAGAGTTTCAAAGCTTCCAGTGTCTGTCTTGGTGTTACATATAGAGATAGTAAGAAGGAATTACTTTTGAAGCCACTTACTCAAGTGTAGGTCTCTTAGCTCTTGTAGGTTTTTTTATTGCTAGGCTTTCTAAACTATAGTTGAGCATTACACGTATCTCAGACAATATGGTAACTGAGCTGGCATTATTGGCCAAACAGGCTATATTAATGCAGTGCCGGATGGCTGGACAGTATGCAAATGTTATAATGACACTGAAGTCAGGAAAGAGAAAGGCACCCGTATGGAAAATGTATATTGTGGTGTGCAACAAATCCCTGAATTAGCCAGTGTTACATGAGCCAAGCTGAATCTTCAAATTAATGGGTATAGATTAACCATTAGAGACTTATCTTCAGTAATTGATTCAATTCTAAGTGGCAGCACTCAACAGAATTGTCTTTGCCAGAGATTTGCACAGTAGGCTCTTCCCCACACTCCACCAAACTGAAAGGTCCTCCTGTAGGAATCTGCTGGAGGGCCCATCTAAAAGTGAGGAGGCTAGAACAGCTGTATTTCTGTGCTCGGATGGTCCAAACACTCTCCTCAGTCTGTGCAATAGCCTATTGAGCAGCGTGCCCACCCTGGTAGACTGGAGGTGAACGCTGACTTTTGACTCTTTAACTACAACGGAAATTTGATTAAAATGTCTTAAGCATAGATTAAGTACAGAAGTTTGTATTCACAAACCTTTTCAGGTTGACACTGGTGGCTGAACCTGATTTCAGAGTGTCATATAATTGGTGATAGCCCTGTTAACTTGCTCACCTTCTCCAAAGTCCTTTGCTGTCGGCCTGCTTTTCTCCCAGGTTAACAGTGAGAACCAACTCTACAAAAAAATCAAAATGGTGATAGTAAGCTAGCATCTGAGGTACAGAGAAGGCAGAAAAGTCTTAGGAAAAAAAATCTAGTACTAGGAACTGCTTGCAGTTTTATTCAAGTAGCCTAAGCAATCCTCTTTATTCTCATAGAAACATGGCACTTTTTTATTGAAGACAAAAACTTTAGGGAACCGAAAATGAACTTTAAGAATGGAAGTAGGTTGCTAATGTAATTTTGCTTCTCATTAAAAAAAGAAAAATTAAAGACCAAAATATTTCCAAATGACTGAAGGCATCAATTTAAGAAACCAAAACCAGATGCCTGACTTTCAGAGTGAGTCAGCAAGTAATACTTCCCCTGCTACACCTCTTTGAAATACCCCAAATTATTAGTTACTCATTAATAACATCATCTTCAGAGTTTACAGAAGGGATAAATATGCTCCTGTCCATGACTGGGGACTTCAGCAAAGACTCATTAATCAGCACTGCTTTTTCCTCAAGGAAAATGACAGTACTTCTAAATTTTATCTGTAATTTTCAAAAAGTGTGGGTGATTTGTCTGAATCATTAACCCTGGAGGGAGATTGTTAATCAGTGGATAACTGTTATATCATAGAATAGTTAGGGTTGGAAAGAACCTTAAGATCATCAAGTTCCAACCCCCTGCCATGGGCAGGGACACCTCACACTAAACCATGTCACCCAAGGCTCTGTCCAGCCTGGCCTTGAACACCACCAGGGATGGAGCATTCACAACTTCCCTGGGCAACCCATTCCAATGCCTCACCACCCTTACAGTAAAGAACTTCCTCCTTATAGCCAATCTAAACTTCCCCTCTTTAAGAGGAAGTTATATGCCACAAGCTGTGATTCAGATTTGCTCCTTCATGGGAAAGCCTGATTGAAATAAATTGCATGTTTTACATTAAGCTATAGTCTTCTCATTTTGATCCTCACTTTCCTAAGAAAGATGGCTTATGTAAAATGTCCCTGTCTTCTCTGCCGTCCCAAAATCTTTGCTTTCCTTTCACAATCTCAAAAAAAATTAAGCAATAAAGTAGTGACCTCTGTCTTTAGTTGTCACCAGGTTTGTGACAGCAGCTGGCTGGGTCAAGAGGCACCATATTACTGTCACTCTCTTAAGGGAAAGAGCTGCAGCTCTTACTAAACCTGAGTGACAGAAGGGGTACAGAAGCCAAGACTTCACCTTCCCTGTTACATCCAGTGAGTGCATGATAGCAGGAGGCAGGTTCTCCTGCTGTGCATCTTTGTGGCCACTAAAGAAGAGTTTTTAGATAAGCAATTACAGATTTCCACAGGAGTTACCTGCATTTTTTCCACTCAATTGACTTATTTCTGGTTTTCCTTTTGAGGTAAATAGTTCTTCTACATCCCAGTGTGCAGTTACAGAACAGGAAAGACATTGCAGGCACGAAGGGGACTAAAAGGAGGCAGTTAGACTTCATCCAAGTCTTAGGATTCTCTAGTATAAGCTGTTAAAAAATTACCTTAGTCATAAGCTTAAAGTACTGCAGGGTTTTGTACACACAGCTGGACAAAAGCTAGCTGAGTGCCCCAGTCTGGCAATTCCTTAACTAAAGCCGTTCAAAAGAACTCTAGAAAAGCTTATCCCAGAAGTCTCTGGGATTTATAGTGGCTGGCTTTTAGAAGAAGGCCTACATGCTGAAATGTCCTTTCAAAATTGGATGCAATTTAGCTGCTTCAGCTGTACCTTAGTGCGGTGTACCTTTTCTGGAAAGTAAAAGAGAAAGCAATGCACTAGTGTCAATTTGCAAACACAATCCAAATCCAACAAGCCAGGTGGCTTTAGGTCATGGCACATAATCTTGTACCACCCTCTTATAACCTCCTGGGCTTAGTCACACACCAAACACAAAGGGAGCCACCCATTTCATTTTGCCTACCAATGCTTTCTTTCAAGATGCATGCAAGAAAGCAGTGTGTTTGCAATATGGATACCAGAAAATGGTAAATCGGGAATCAGCTTTTATGTATAGGCTCTACATGGTCTGTAAAACTGAAGAAAAAAAAAAAATCCAAACCTCAGATGCTGTCTCCTCCACTTTCTGTCTTCCTCCCCTTCCTTCCCGCCTACAGACTTTCACAACAGTTCATACTGAGCTCCTTCCCATCTTCTCTGCAATATTTTTTTCTCCCTTAGTATTAATTTGTGCTTAATTTTTTCCTTCTTAGCTTCCTAGTAGATCTCAGGGTGCACGTCTCCCAGCCTCCCTTTACTCCTCTTGCACAGCCCATTGCTTTGCTCATGGCTGTTCTTCCTCACTCCTTGCAGCCATGGGCCCATTGATTTGCCACTCCTCCATGTCTCTGCCTCCTTGCAGTTCTTACTGTTTGCTCCTTCCCATCTTTCTCCTTAATCTTCTGTGGTTTTGCCCAATTCTTTCCTCTTGTCTTGTTCGCCAAATTCCTCAGTAGCTTCTCTAAGTCTTGTTCCTCAGTAGCTGAGGCTCTTATCCACTCCTGACCTCACTCCAGCTTTCCCCTTTCTTTCTAGGTAGCCACTGCTCCTTATCTCTCCATGGAGAAACCCAAACACAGCTTGCAGAGTTTTTCACTTGTACTGGGCTTATGTGACAAGGTTTCAATAGCGGAGGGGCTGTAGGAGGGCCTCTGTGAGTAAATGCCTGGGCTGCTCTGTCATAGGGCACAGCTGAGCCCCTCAGCCAAGATGGTTGCACCTTGGGGAGGAAGTACTTCAGACAGAGCAAAAATGCCACAAAGGCAAAGAAGGAAAGGGGAGAAAAAAGTGTAAGAAACATTTCTGCAGACACTGAAGTCAGTGAAGGAGGAAGAGATGGTGCTCCAGATGCTGGAACGGAGATTCCCCTGCAGCCCACAGAGAAGACCACAGTGGAACATGTCCCCCAGTAACTTATGGAGGCCTGTGGTGGAGCAGATGTCCACCCTGCAGCCCACGGAGGACCTCACACTGCAGCAGGTGGAGATGCCCTGAAGTAAGGCACTGCAGCCTGTGGAGAGCCCATGCCAGAGCAGGCTCCTGGCAGAAGATGTGGCACATGGAGAGGACCCCACTCATGAGCAGATTTTCTGGCAGAAGCTGCAACCAATGGGAGACCCACAGTGAAACAGACTGCTCCTGAAAGACTGTACAAAGTGGAGAGGACCCACATTGGAGCAGTTTGTGAAAGACTTTATCCCATGGGAGGCACCCCATGCTGGTGCAGGGAAACAGAGTGTGAAGGAACAAGCAGTAGAGAGGAGCTGTTATGAATGAACCACAACCCCCATTCCACATTTCCGTGTCTGGAGTGAGAAGAAGTAGAGGAGTTGGGAGTGAAGGAGTGAAGTTGAGCCTGAGAAGAAGGGGTAGGGTAAGGGCAAAATGTTCTATTCATTTTTGTTTCTCACCATCCTACTCTATTTCTGATTTGCAATAAATGTATATGATTTTCATCAAGTTGAGTCTGTTTTGCCTGTGATAGTAACTGGCAAGCAAATTGACCCATGAGCTTGTCCATCGTATTTTCTCACTCTGTCACTCTGTAAGGTGCATCTTCCCTTGCCCAGTTCCTTTAACGGGACTGTCAGCCCTGTGCACTCCCATTTTTTCCTTCACCACAGATGTTCTCCACACTTTCCTCAGTACTCTTCTCTCCTTCGCCCAGGACTTCCTGGTACTTCACTGCTTGTCTGTGAGTTGCCTGCTAGCTGTGGGACTCCATCACTGTCCCATTCTGACATAGCATTGCAACTCTAACCATGTATGTTCTCACTGTTAGTTCTCTGCCCTAGCACATCCAGGAATCAGCTGCCTTCTGAAATCTGGTCTGAACTTCACCTTGGTGTCCACACTCCATTCTTTGATGTAACAACTTCCCCTACATTATCTCCACTCACTGTAATCCCATGCTCACAACTATTGCTTAGCTTCCTCCTGCTCTCCTGGGCAGTGGCTGCCTACTTGTGCCCTAAGACACTAAGAGTCAAGCACAGAGGAAGAGGCATCACAGCAGCTTCTCCAGACTACTAAAGGAGGTGACATCTAGAGGCAACACTGATGCTGACTGCTCTATCTAGAAAAAGCAATTACAGGCAAGCTGACACCACTCTGTGAAGACAACCTCATTTTTTTATGACTGGGCTGGATTACCTTACGGAAATGGAATATAGTGTTATCTGCCACCTGCCTTTCCCCTGCCGCGTAAGAATAGAGCTCTTTAGTATCACTGAGGCAAAAGACCTAGCTTTATCTCTGCCTCTTGGGAAAAGAGTGATCATAGTATATCTATGTTAGAAATAAGAGCAGTAATTTAGGCAAAGAGGAACTTGGTTTGCTCATTACTGAAAATCAGCTTGCTGCTTTGAACTCCTGTCTAGTGAGTACTAGAAACATTTCAGCCTGGCTAGTCCTTTCAGGCCAATGAAGGACATAAATAAGGGAATGCATCAAGAATGATCTTGCTGGAATGAGGTAGTACATAAACTAACTTGCCCTGCTGGGAGGAGGGAGGACTCCCTATAGCATCTTTCTAGGCAAAATGATGATGACACCAGAAAAAGTGGCAACTGAGACTGTTTTGGAGAAAGGAAGGAAGGTTGACGCAGTGGACGAAAACTGGGAAATTCTGTCTTGTCTGAAAAAGACATCACTTGATATCTTGCCTAGCGCATAGGCAATGAAGAGTTACAATTCTCTGTATTTTGCTTGGCAGCTGCCAAACCCTTGATATGTAACAACCTGTAAGCCTTTGTCGTATCTCTTGGCCATATGACTATTTTCCACCTTATTAAGCAGACTGAGTATTTGTTTTTAGGCTGCAGTCTCCACGTAAGCTTCCAGAACTCTGGTTTTCAGACCTGTCACTGGAGACATGGGCTTGTCAGCGGAGCTTGCCAATGGCTCAGAACTCATTTTAGGAGATGTTTTCTGTTTTCTATTCCCTCTTGACTTTCTGCTTTGTTCAGTAGCTGGTTCTTTTGGACTTCAACCTTCCCGCATGGCTTCTAGCTAGATCTGTCCCTTTGTGGTCATACTGATTTGTTATTTTCCCAGACAAGTCAACATGAGCTGTCAATGGAAACCTTGATGCTTGTCTCCATAATTAGTAGTAAATTGTCCTGAAGTGTTGTGGTTGTGGCAGCTTGTCCAGGTTGCCTATAATGTGCAATGGACAGTCCTGGCAAAATTTCTTCAGTTGCTTGAAGGTTTGGAGGAGACACACATTAGCAGGTACACATCTTGCTTATCAGCCCTAGGTCTTTGTACCATTTGGGGAACTGTTTTTTGTTCTACATTATCCAAAATTTCACCCAGAGTTTAGGCCTTAAAATTATTTTGTCTCCTTGTCCAAAGGGTAAAAACCCTTAGGGTACTGAGAGAAGCCCACCTACAGCCTCCAAAGATAATCCTTTTCTCCTTAAACCCTCTTCTGTTTGCAGAACTGTGAAGAGTGATCCGGAGCCTTGGAGTACATACCTGCTTAGAAAAGCAGATCTGTTCTTTCAACTTGAAATATATTCACTGAAACAGAGCTGTATTTAAAAGGCTCAAAAACTTCAGCTTATATTCTGGCTAAGACTATTTCAAAAGCATTTTACATTGAAACAGATAATAACTTACATAACATCTGACCTGTGATTTAACATGTCCACTGACAATTGTGCTCTCATTTAAAAAGACCAGCAAGTGCTGGCTCTGCACAACTGCTCTTGAGGCTGAAGCATCCTTGGAGGAACTGCTGGATATACTGCCTGTTGGTGCAGCGGCAAGCAGAACTTAACCAAAGCTCTTGCTGCAACCAAAGTACAAACAAACCATAAATTTTCATTGGTTTCAAGTCAATGTACATGTCCTGATGAAAACACATACAGGTGTGCAAAACCCCTCCAAAGCAAAGTTTAAGCATGGGAAATCAGGGAACAGCCAAGAAGAAAGCAGTACTGTTTGAAATAAGCTTCTTGAGCAAGAGTAAGTGTTGCATTGGTTTTGAGTGTCCGTTATTTAGCAAGGTGCTTGGCCTGGTTCATTGTAACATTGTCTATTTGAATTCAGGAAGCAGACTGTAGGAAACTTGTCCATGACTTGGTGTGGGACCTTAATTTTTCCAGTGGCGCAGACAGAAAATGTACAACTACTTAACAATTTAAATATAAAACTGACAGTGATTTTTGTTGCCTTGAGCACTACATCTCCCTGCAGCGCTGACATGTGCAGCCAACACAGATGGCTCTGCCCAGGGCAAGATTCTGCAAGGGGTGGCAAATATGGAGACGTCTGGCTGTAGGTGTATGCAGATGGTGGCCACTCCTGCCTTCCAGCTGTCTACCCTGCTTCTACACAGAAGTGATTTCCCCCTTGCTAGGGATGGCTGATTGATATCCCTATTTGCTTCTGGTCTCCAGTTACTAACTGCACTAATATAAACTAGGAAGCTGCTTGGAAAGTGGGCAAGGTATACTGTTCCCAGTAGGATGTAAGCTTGTACCAATGTTTAGTACAACTAAGCCCCTTTATTAGAACAATAACTTTTTTTTTAAACTTTTGTATTGTTTTGCATAACCCTGAGCCAACTTTGTCTCTCAGATACAGACAAAACTGTTGTGCTTTTTTTCTTTTTTTTGTTACATATTTAAATGTCTGAAGTAATACTGTTAAATAAAGAGTTGGGCAGATATAAACAGGAGATAAAATGGTACCAGTTCGAAAATCAGACCACTGTAACTAAACGGCATTTAATAATTTCAAAACCAACTTTCAGTCTCTCTTAATCTTTCATATTTTATTTTTAGTTTTCTTGGTGGATTAGATGGTAGATGGGAATGTCAACATATAATATTCCCTTGTAGCAGTCAGCTGTTTCCTGTTTTCCCCTTATTCTTCACAGATAAAACAAACCAAAACAAAACTTAGGATGCACTGTCCAACCATCCTTCCTCTTAGAAGGGGCAATTGTTTTGAAGCCATCATTGGAATGTTGGCTCCTGCTTATTTGCCCATCAACCCTGCAAATTCCAAGAATGATCTTATTCTGTGGCCCGTTTTTTTTTATCTTGCTGAGTTCTAAAATTTGAAGTACATTCAAAAAAGTTCATGTCAGCTACAACAACAATGGCATGCCAGAGGGATGCTAATTCAACTGGTAGGGCTTAAGGCAGAGGCAACATATTTGTCCATTTAATTGTTAGATGTAAGAATCCAGAATCCCTCTGTTTCCCTCATTCTGTAGTTCAGGGGTTCCCAAATTATGCTGTATGTCCTAGCAATGATATGCAAACCATTTCAGAATTTCTGCCCCAACAGACTGCAGCCTTCTCCCTCAATGGTGGCTTAATATTACCTCAGAAAACTTGTAAACCTTTGATCAGACCAGCGTGGGCCCTCCAGAAAGGCTGAGTGAAAGATTAGTAACTCTTCATCTTCCTCATCTAGCTGAGAGGTGGAGGCACAGAGGAAGTAGTACAGCCAGACACTGAGATTTCTATTTGGATGTGCCTCAGTTGCCAATCCACTGTTTCTTTCCTTGGGAGAGTTTGTCTTTTCTGTGATGGGTACATGGCAGAAGGACTTGACTTGGCAATCAGAGAACTTTAAATGCAAGCTCCCAAGCATAACAGCCATGTCATGTCTGGGAAAAAAAACAACAAACAAGCCCAAACAAAAAAAAACCACAACAAACCAAACCAAAGAAAAATTGAAAACCTCTCAACCAAACAAAATGCTCAACAAAAACAAACAACAACCGAAACACACAAACAATATATGATAGGTTCTGTGGTAATAAAGTAGAACAGTCCAAATGCTTACACTGTTAATACCTATAAGAGATTTGCCTTGACTTGAGATGTCTAAGACTGCCTTTGGACAATTATTCCACAAAAGTATTGGCTTCAAGACAGTAATGTTTCCCATCACAAAGAAACAGCTGCTCTGGGGACTTATACTCACTATTAAAAATTTCTCGTTGTCTCCAGGCTACATCTCTTTCTCCTTCCTGGGTAAAGTAGTAAGTAAAGTACTGCAAGTAAAATCCATAAAAGCAGGGCACTTTTGTTAGCCTGTGAGGCAGAATAATGAAGACCAATCAGAAAGAAATGGACTTAAAATAAACTGAAGTGCCATTGTGTAAAATGTTATAGGGGAATCTTGTAGATAAATTGAAAGCTTACGGGGGAAAGTCAAAGAACGCTCAGGAAAAGCCTAAAAATGAAACTATCACAGGCCACAGGAATCCTCAGCCATGCTGGAGATCACAGCATGGGCTATACGGGAAGGATGTGCCTCTTCACTCACAAGACATAAGGTCTTGTTTAGGTCTATAATAGGTCTACAATAACAATTATTTTCTTTTTATTGTAGAAAAAATAAATTGACTCTTGGGGCTCAAGTTCATGTACTAGCAAGAGCATTATTATTCTATTATTCTACTAATAAGCTGCGAAAATGGTTTGTGTTGATTGAGCCAATTTAACAAGATCGGCTGTTTTGATTTCAAAGCTGTGTTTTAAAAGACACTATTAAGAAACCTGAAGAGCAAATTTGGTTTTAGAAATGGAGAACCACATAGCAGATCAAAGATATACCTGGAATTTTACAATCAGGGGAACTCAGAAATAGAGAAATAAAAAATGTAGAAGTAAATGGGCACTGTACATAGTAATCCCTCTACAGTGTAGTGATTCACCCTAGAGCATGGGAAATTCCAATGAGATCTGATCACAGTAAATGTGAAGCTAAAAATAGATGCTTGCAAAAGCAAATTAGAATGCAAGAATCAAATATAGCTGTGGTATATGCATGAAGAGAAGAAAAACTGACTGGGAGCTGTCAGAGATGATCTCTGTGGGCTAACAGGTTTAAATTATTCACTGAAATTACTTTAATCCCTGAAGTGAAGGCTATTGTCACCCTACAAAATATAGTTCTGTATGATTGCTAAAATATTCCTGACTTGGAAATATACATAGAAGCAACTGGTGGCTATACTAAGTTCACTTAAGGTAAAGTTCTGATGAAGGCCCTTTTGAAACAGGACAGTTTTCTGGAGGATGTGCTGGAAGTCAGATTCCCAAAAACAAAAAATAGGCCACTCATCCCAAGGTAAAATCAACTAGATTTATATATCTGTTGTCAGCCTGCCAGATGCTTGGTCAGCCTCCTAGGATAGAGATTACGCACCTTCCCTGCGCCTTCACAGTTGAATACTGGAAAAATATCCCTCCCCTAACACCTCAAAAATTTCAGCTATTTTTGATGTGTCTCTCTTAAATGCATTTTGACTAAACCCATGCTCCACTAGTCTTTCTTCTTACATCTTGTTTTCTACACGCGTTTATCCCCATACGCTTTCTCTCATTTCTTTCTCCAGGATGATACTTGACCAGCAGTGGTTCATCATGAACAGGTAGCATTCTATTCTGCCAAATTTCATTGTGGTATCATTGCCTCTTGCACCTCAGTTTTATATCAAAGCTGCAACTCAGATTAAAAGAAAGGAATCCTCAAGGAAAGGATTACTGCATTCAAATACCCGGGAGCCTATCTGCTTAACAACCCCTTACCACTGCAATTTAGGTGCAGCACATACTGATAATTTCAGGAGGAATTTTTTTCAGCTCTTTTCTAAATATCTGTCACTTCCTCCTGTAGCCTGCTCCTCCTCTCACTACTTCTGATTTTCCATCTCCGCTTTTGATTTTGTGCAGGTTGTCTGGGAGTGTATCTGAAACTGAATTACTGGAATTGTCGTTTCTACATGTGTAGGCCATCAAAAATCTCACCAGTGTTCTGTATTTGTGTAGTCGGATATGTTAGCAGCCAAATGATAATTGATGGTCATAAAGAACTGCACCAGTTAGTTCTTCCTCCTCAACGTTAATGAAGTAACTACAGCTGACAGTAAAAGGAACAACACATTGACTTGCACAATGCAGTAGGTTGCTGACAGCTTTTGTCCTTCTGGAGCAAGCTCCAAGTTCTGAGAATGGAACATCCCAAATGCAGAACTCCCAGGAACTGAGTGTGGGTTTTTGTTTTGTTTCTCCCTGCTGCCCTCTCCCCTCAGTGTAAATCTTTTCATTTAACAGTAAGGACATGGCTGAACCTTTCTGTGTTTAAAAAAAAAAAAATCCCTGAAGGGATCTAAGCTGTGCTTATGTAAGTAGTTAGTGGTAACAAACAGCTACGTATTTCCTGAGTCATTCCCTATTTCCACTTCTCTACCTAATGCTCATCTGTGAAGCACTAAGAGGTCTTCTGGTGAGAAAGAATACATATCCAGAAGTTTCTAATTGCTAGTTGACAGTTGCTGACATGCTCTGCCAATAGACTTAATCTTTCACTTACCAGTGGGAATATTTGTAAGCCTAAAGTTACATTAAGTGGCTGGCATTTGCTAAAGCAGTGTGCTTCATCTTTTCCAAATGACTGATGAATCTGTTTGTCTTGTAGACTTGAGTGGATCTGGCTAGAGAGCTTAATGAACCTGATTTATTTAAGTTTGAAATGAGAGAGAAAATCAGGGAGGTTTTTTTGGCTTCCCACCCCGCCCCCCCCCCCCCCGCCGCCCCCCAAAAGCCCAGCAATACCGGCGGGAGCCGGCTGCT
>WYDI02041966.1:60464-120804 GCA_009867235.2 Psittacus erithacus
AGCCCTGTTTATTTTAGCTATAAATAAATGGAAAAAAAAATGAGGGATTTTTAGCCTCTCCCCCCCCCCCCCCCCCCCGGAAAAGCCAAGTAACAGTGAGGATTGAAGAGCTCGGGTGGGTTGGAATGACTGAGGGTATAGTTAAATACCTGACTCTTTGGTTTAGATCTCTTAGTTTTATGAAATTCTTCAATCACAAAAAAATGCTGCAGCTCAAAATAGCAATAAAACTGACAGGGCGAGACAACATGCCTTGTCAACTCTATAGCAGAGAGAACAGGGAGTTGATATCAACTTCCTAAAACCTCATATGCTTCTTTTTTTTTTCCCTTATCAAGAATATTGAAAGACATTAAAGCACCTTACTGCTTTACAGATGAAGGAGGTTGCCTAACAGTTATGAGGTTAAAAACTTTTTTGGATTACACTTAAAGCAAATTCATAACAAACCACCAATTAATACTTCAGAATGTGTTCAAATTTTGTGGGGCAGTGAACCTTCAAGTTGCCTCTGATTTACAGATCCCCAGCACAAGGTCTGCATGACAGACTACACTTGCCTGTTTGTCATAATGTTTCTGGGAGAGTGTGGGTCCCAAGTCAGATTTCTGTCAACAAACTGCATCTCTTGGTTTGTACACATAAGAGCAAAGCATCTGTATAGTAAAAGCAGCTCCTGTTAAAGGTGCTTTCCTGAGGGAAGGTAACATGCCTGTCTGGAAAGAAATGACTGGTGCTGGTCACCTGAAGACAAATAAAAGTCTATTGGAATAGGTAATAGGGATAGTTGTGGCAAAGAACATGATGCAAAATGAGGGGAATAGTGGTTACTTAGTCAAGAGAAGACTGACTGGAGGTAATATTGGATATTTCACATGTATTTGTGAAGACAAAGGGCATGAACTCCTTTGTCTACCAAAATCCTAGCAGGAAGAGCAAGGTTAGAAACTGGGAAATACTTTCTAACAGTAAGACCAACTAAGCAAGGTTAGGTTGTCAAACCTATTTGAAAGCTTCAGTGGATGGACACTCTATGTCTTCACGACACACTTGTCAGAAGCTTACACAGTAGGGATCACTGATCATACTCCTCGGTAGATCAACTGACCCTTCATAGTCTTACCTCATCCTCCTAGCAAATGGCTGGGGAAAGGGGGAAGAAGTGAGCTTCTAAGGCTAGTATTGCTGGCAAAGCACATGAAGGGGATTTAAAGCTACTACCAGAAAGGACACTTAGTAAACAATTCTTCACACTGAACACGGGTTGTGCGCTGGCTACATGTAACATACCTCTCATCTACTTCAGCATGTTTTACTGCTGAAGCAACAGATGTTCTTCGGTCAGTTTCTCTGTCACTTATGCAGCTGTGTGTACAGGGAACACTAAATTATATTTCCTCCTGTAAAGGACCTCTAGGTCTTGGGTTTTAAATGAAAAGGATGATACACTACATCTCTGAAGCCAAAATTTACTTGTGGTAAAAGTGACATTCAGAAGATTAAGTCCTCAGTGAATCCTGACAAGAATGAAGTTATAATTCAGTCATTAGGCTATTCATACAGAACCTACAATGTAAGCATGGCAGTTTGATACTGTGAAAAAAAGAGGAAGCAAGAAAGTCTGCTCTACCTGACTGCCCTTTGAGCAGAGAGGCTCTCCTGGACGATTTCCAAAGGTCCCTTTGCACCTCATCCATTCTGCAATACTATTATAGAATGTTGTGCACCACCTCTTTTTGTTTAAAGACTTCTATGGGCATTAGGAGGATGGAGGCTTACAGGTCTGGAAACACTACCAACTCAGAAATGTCAGTGGTGTCTTCCCAAGATTTTAAAAAACATTATTCCATTCCCAAAATACTATGACTGACTTAATGCCAGAACAGCACTTCTATATAATTCTGTTGTTACTAAAACACTTGAAGCACAGTCACATTGTCTAAGCATTTCTCTACAACTACATGATCTTCAAGTTTGTAAAATAAATCTGGATATTCTTGCATGAGCAGGAACTTCTGTTTTGCATACTCCAGGAACAGGAATCTTAATATAAAAATGCTTGTTAACTTTGCAAAAGTTGGCAATGAAGACTATTTTATACCCTTGATGCAAAGATTCAGTGCAGCTAATGCAATATAATGCAGGCCTGTAACATACGCATTTGAGGGGAAAACTTGCACACCTTTGTGCAAGTATCTACAAAAGAAACCTGATAGTGTAAAAGGTGTAAAAAGTTACATTCAAAATATATATATGTGCATGTATAGTGTGTGGTTCTGATGCAATAATTTGGTGATGCTAATGCCCAAATCTTGTAGATATTTCTGTAAGAATAGCTTATTCAAATAATTAGTGCATAGTACATCATCTAGAAGACAAAAGCTGGTGAATGTTTGGAGCCCACGTCTGAGATCTTTGGTTACTACTACAGTGTTTTGCTTGCTGCCTGTTATTTGAACCTAAGTTGAGAAATCTAAGTGAATCCAGTGCTAACTGAAGATTTATGACTGGGAAAGGGGCGATGAGAAATTATCTGAGTTTTCAGTTCCAAGTAACAGGTAAGTATCTGTAGTCAGAGTGGCAGCAATTGGTGAGGACCTGTTAGGATCTCGTCACAGCCAAGCTGAAAGATGAAGCATGGAAAAAGCAACCAACAGTTAACTGGCAAAGTTTAGTCCCCTAGAACAGCCTATTCAAACATCATCTAAAAGAACAGTTTCAGAAATTTGCTGTCCAACCAGAATGATTCAGCCATTTTAGGTACTCCTTCTTTTGTTAATCTTAATTTTCCTGACCAATATTGATTTCCCTGCTTTACAGTTTATGTCAGAATTACAAAAACATTTAGATGGCAAGGGGCATCCAGAGGTCTCTAGTACAACCTCTTCGTTAAAGCAGGGTTTTGCCCAGCCTTATCTTGAAAACCTCCACAGATGCACAAAGCACAGCCCCTTTGGGAAACCTCTTCCAAAGTCTAACTATCCTCAAGAGTGATTTTTTTTTCTTTCTGTCCCATCAGAATCTTCCCTGATTCACTCTATGACAGCTGGCTTTCATTCTCCTGCCAGTTGCCTCACTAAAGGGTTTTGCTCTTGCATTTTGTAGGTGGACCCCTTGGTAAGTATTGAAGGCTGCTATTAGGTCCCTCTGAAGCTATCTCTTCTTCAGGCTGAACTATACCAGCTTCCTCAGATTCTCCTTGTAGATGTTCCCCAGACCTGCTACCATCCTGGTGGCCTCTGCTGGACTTGATCAAGTTTATCAGTATCTTTCTTGTATTAGTGGACCCAAAACTGGACACACTATGCCAGATTTGTTCTAACAAGGGCCAAGTAAAAAGGCACACCCATGTCCCCCAATGTGCTTACCTGTTAATACACAACAAGATGCTGTTAATTTTCATCAATGACAGGGCAAGCTGGTGGTTTATGTTTAGTCTATTATCCCCAAGAACTCACAAAGTGTTTTTAACATACCTGTTTTACAGCTACTTGGTCACACGCCAGCCTGTACTGCTGCGGGAAGTTAAATTTGTTCCAGGTGCAGGACTTTTGTTCGTTGGAATATTATTCCTACAATCTGTTTAGGTCTTTCCTAATGACAAATCTGTCCTCAGGCATACAGACTGCACTTTCTTTGGCGTTGTCCACAAACTTATTTCTGTATGTCCAAGTCACTGACCAAGTTATTAAATAGGTCCAAGGGAAAACTGTTGAAGAATTTCATTCTGCCACCAGCCTTCAGCTAGAATATGACCCATTAACCAGTACTCTTTCAGACCAACAATCCAGCCAGGATTTCACCCATCTAGTAGTCATCCAGGCCATAATGTACTAACATGGGGCAAGAATACTGTGGGACATTGTACCAAAAGCCTTGCTACAGTGTAAGTATACAACACCCACCACATTCCTAGCATCCACAAAATCAGTAATTTTATACATCATTCAAGAAAATTAGGTTGTCTTCTATGTCTGTCTTCAGTAAGACATGTTCTTCTTCACACATTCAGAAATAGCATGGGTGGACTTGCTCCATGATTCCTTCACTGACCAAAGTAAGGCTGTAGTTTCCAGAATTATCTTCTTTGCTGTTTTTAAAGATGGGTGAAATGCAATTCTCCAGTGCTGGGGCACTCCCCCAGATGCCATGATCTTGCAAAGGTAACAGGGATTTGTCTTGCAGTGGTACCAACAGGGTCTCAGCACCCTTGGATGCAACCAATCTAGTCCATGACCTATGAGATCAATGCAGTTCTATTGTTCTGAGCAACTAGTGGAAATACTAGTCCTCAGCTTTGCTGTTTGTAAACACTGTATTATGGTCAGCCTTAAAGTAGGATAATTTTGTTGCACATTTGCCTACTTTGTGCTTTACTACTGTTCATGAAAACAGCCATTTTGCTGCATTTCTAGCCATTTCCCTCTTTGTACCATTACTATTAATGTGTTCATTCTCACCAATACTTTCCACTGTTTTTTAATCCTAAAGAAGACAATGAACTTCTTTCACCTGAGATGTTTGGGTTGTTTTTCTTTTTCCTGTCGAGAGGTCTCAGGTTCTTGCCCATAATTTTTTTTTTTCCAGCTAGCAAATACATGCTTCCAGGAGACAGAGCTTCAATTTACCTGTGTTCATGTTATGCTTTTACTTGCATGAAAACTATGAGGACTAAGGCATGTAAAGCTCGCAGAAAAAAAAAAAAAAAAAATCCTTTAAATGCTATTCCTAGTTCCCTGAATCATTTACTGAACTTCTGTTGTTTGATCACAGCTCACTGACTGCAATCTTAACAAAAAGTTTCACGTATTTCCTAATAAGGAGTGCCGCAGCTTAGACAAGGCACTTGTTATCTACTTGGTTATGATCATAGATAGTGTAGTCACTGGCTAAGCTTGTATTTCAGAAATATCACTTATACGCTACTACATTCTTCAATGGCTTTGCCAAAAGCATTAGAACTGACATTAGGGGAATGAGGTTGAAAAAGAGCAAACCATTACCTTGGCTAAGGGTTACCCCAGTCCTGCAGCCCAGAAAGACAATCGTATCTTGGGCTGCATCCAAAGCAGCATGGCCAGCAAGTCAAGGGACGTGATCCTGCCCCTCCGCTCTTGTGAGTGCTCACTTGGCGTACTATGTTCAGCTCTGGAGTCCTCAGTACAGGAAAGCGTGGGCCATGTTGGAGAGGGTCCAGTAGACCACAAAAATCATCAGAAAAGATGGAGCACCTCTCATGAGGAAAGGCTCTTATGAGAGAGTCAGGGTTGTTCAGACCCAGGTTCAACTGAATTTTTAAGCACTTGTCCTTGCTATTCGGCCACTTGGTGCGAAGCAGAACTTGGTGCAGGCTTCGCAAGCTTGATGCATGCTCCTTGACCTAAGACCTCATACCTTTCCACTTTCAGGAAGCCAAAACCTTAATTTTATCAGCTGGAGTGTCTGACCCATCCTTAGTTTGTCAGCAAGCTGTCGAAGTTTCTATCGTCATCAGTTAAAAAGTTAGCCGCGGGCTTCTGAACAAAACTTTGAGACACGACAGCCTGGAGCGAGGAAGGGCCATGCCCCGCGGAAAACTCAGTCCTCTCCACCAGCCTGGCTCTGCGCACAGGTCCAATGGATTTGCACGGCCGGCTCCCTGCTCTGCCCCAGGCCTCCTCGCGGAGGCCACCTCACACCCAACCTCCCGAAGACACGCCACGCGCCACACGAGCGAAGGCGGCCCCACCCAGGAGCTCAGGGGAGGAAGGGCACAGCCGACGCCGCGCCAGGGTAAGAGCCCCGCGCGCATGCGCCCTTGAGCGCGGCGCCCCCGCTCGGCTCCGCTCGGGCCGCGCTCGGCTATTTCCGCCTCTTTGTTTTAAACTCCGGCCCGAGCCTTTTAATTTCATCCCCCCTCGCAGCACCCTCCCCCCCCCTTTTCCCCCTCTGTAATTTTCCAGCGGGGCAGGGCCGCAGGGGCTGGTGTTCCCCTTTTTCCCCGCCACCGCGCTCGCGTCCTCTGCCGTCTCTTAGTGGCGGCGCCTGAGGAAGGACGGGTCGGGGAGCGAAGGATCGGTGGCGGCGGCGGGGAGGAAAACCCCCCGCCAGCCCGGAGAGAGGACCGCGCCCCTCCCCCGTCAGGTCAGTGCTGGGCCGCGGCGTGGTGGGGAAGGGGGGGCGTGGGGGTTCGCCGGTGGCTGGGCCGGGGTACCGGCCTTCCCCGCCCCGCTGTGGGGCTGCGGGCCGTGAGGCCAGTCGAGGGTCCTGGGGGCGGGGCGGCCTTATCCCGCTTTCCTCTGAGGTGTTTGCGGTGGGAGATTGCGAGGGAGCTCCCGGCACGGGGGTGCGGGGGGGTGCGGAAGGGTGCGGGGCGGAGGGCTGCGGAGCAGCGGGCCTTCTGTCTCCCCTGTCTGGGGTTGGGGGGGGAAGGGCGGCACACGGTGGTTGAACTTTCCGTGCTGCCGCAAACAGGCTGTGTTCTCGGGGAGGGAAGAGGTTTTAGTAAGAGAGGTTGAGTTTTGTGTGGGGTTCTCCGCCCTAAACACCCCCCCCCGGGTGAGGGAGTCTTATGTGCGCCAGGTTAGCGTCTGTCGCTATGTTTCTGTTTTTATGGACAGCTCCCTTTCTGACCTCCCTCCCCTGCTCCAGCGGGGGATGTCTGTTGCCTTTCGGGGGAAAGGGAGCCCTGACATCCCCACTCCGCCCGTTTCTAACCCGAGATGAGGTGCCTGTTGTGTAGAGTGGCGCACACTGGGAGGGCAAAGCGGTGCTGCCTGTAGGGACCCGGAGTGTATGGAGCTGTCCCGCATTGTTCCTCAGTGCTTCTTCCCATTTAGGATTGCGTTTTCAAGGCTCCAGACCCCCAAGGCTTTGGGAGAAAGGGTCGCTTTGGGGGGGTGGCGTAGTGATTGACAGTGGTTGAGATACCACTTACACCGAACTAATTAGTGGAGGGGACATGTACCAGGTGTGTATGATCTCAGCTGTGCAGGAATGTGGCTTCAGTGCTGTGTATCTGAGTGGCATATGGGATTTTAAGGTCTTGTGGGAAATAAGAAGTTAAGTGGTATACATAGGTAAGATATGGAATGCCTGTGGTCTAAGTTGTTTTAATGTTTAAGGATATACATACATACACACACACACATATATGTATGATATTACAAAATTCTGATGTTTCCTCAGCCACTGAGTTTTGGTGAGTTGTGGTGCTGTCAGATCTGATCTCTGAAGTTGGTCACTTTAGTGTGAGTGTTGGGTATTGCTTCATAGTGCCCTGCGTGGAAAGCTTATCATGTTCTGAGGTTGGTAAGGCTCACAGAAGATATCATTCTTACGGTTTATGAAGTACTTGGATGTTCTTCTGTTGCTTCACATTTCACATGTCTTGGGTTTGTTTTATTATTGTTGTTTTGTTGTTTTTTTTGTTTATTTGGCTTTACTTGTTAAAAAGCTGTCAGTCTCTGTATGCTTTGTGTCAAATCAATTTAGTAATTTCCTGTCTCTGGGAAACCAGTTCAAGGAAATCTTTTTTATTATCTTAGTATGCTCTGGAATTTTCTTCTGGAAATAGTTTGGTATCTTCAAAATAATCCTAGATAATTGTCTTCCAGAGTTTCAAAGAAGAATTAAGTTTGTGGATGAAAAGGTTTGAGTTACCCAAGCAAACTAGCAAACAAACGAAAACAAAACAAAAAAACAAAGCAAAAAAAAGCCTGAGGTGAGCATTATGTTTAAGGAGCATCCCTTATATGTTTTTTCTGTTGTAAATTAGTTTCCGTTATACAGTGTGAACAATTAGGCATACGCTAAATAAGTTGTTTGAAGTCTTTTTAGAACTAGGTAGTGTGCTTTTTAAAAATTATTACCGATTGTTGTTGGGTGGGATACTTCTGAATTTTGTGTTCATTCTTTTAGTGGCAGGGCCACTGAGAATCTGAACTGTGATACTTAATCATGTGTCTCATAAAGGTGCTCTGCAGTTCATAAAATTCTTTGGTTGGTGACCATGTGAGTACCAATAGAAGCCTTGTACTCTTCTAGTAGCTTTACTGTTTCATCGTAAGTTGTACTTGTAGATACTTTGCAGTCTTTCAGACAGTATGAACCTATGCAGAACTCAGGTTACTTGGTGAGATCATGTACAACGCGTTAGAAAAGGGTCAGGCAGTTTTCTGGAGAGATGCACAGGGGTACTGCAACAGGAAGTTTGGAAATAAAAAAAAAAAGGTATTTCATAAGCCTCTTTTTGAGGAAAATCTGTTTGATTTCTAGCCAGCTTGATCTTGTTAACTCTGCTGTCACCATAGAAAATCAAGACAAAACTTGTGAATGTGGTATTAAAGTTACCTTAGTGTTTGTAACTACGGTAGCCTAATACTAATGCCTAGAATGGCAGAAATTAATTGTGATGCTATGAAGGAGTTCTGGATGGCCTTTTTACCTTTTGTCAGGTAATAATCTCCCAGGACTAAAATAATTCCGTCTTGAATTCCTGAACTCTCTGGGAAACTCTGTAAGAAGTAGAAGCAGCATTTCCATTGAAGCTCTAAGCTAGATACCACCTATGAAGTGTGTGAGGACATGATATTTTGAAGCTCTGATAATGTTTCACTTCTCAGCTACTGTCTTTGGTGATATATTACAAAAAAGTGTCTTGTATGCTATAAAATAAACATTTATCTTTTTCTTTTTTTGTTTTGGAACTGTTGTCCAATTAGTGTACATGTTGAAGTAAAGTTATGAAATGGAAGTTTGTATTGATAAAGGTGTTTGGAGGTGCGATGGATTTGAGACTGTTCTCAGTCCTGAGAGATTAGTGGTTTAAAGTCTGGTGTTTTTTTGTCATTGCTAGTAAAGATATTTAATGGTCGTTGAAACTGCTGATCTGCTGTGTTAGGTATGCTGTCATGTTTAAAGGAAATGTAGAGAAAACCTGCTGAGGGCAGTTTAATTAGGGTAGGTTAAAAGCCAGGCAGAAGCTGTACATATCTTTTCAGCTTATACAGAGCTCTAACTCGAAGTAAATTTAGTTTTGTACTCCTTGCACCCCCCGTCTTAAAACACAAGCTTGCTATATTGCTATATTAGGCTGTAAGTTTACCTGATGTTTGGAAGTCATAGATGCAGTAAAGGAAAGAAAGAAAGGGGTTATTCTGCATTAAAAGTAATCTTTGCCATTGTGATGCATAACACATTTTCATTGCTAACTGAAGGCACACTGTGCACGGTGGCTTACTCTGTAATTGCTCTAAAGAGCAAAGATAAAACTTGCTGCTCTTACCTGAATTAGATTTTCTCAGGTTAATTTTATTGAATATATGCATATATATTTAAATCAATAAACTATGAAAATTAAATATTCAATGTTGTGAGAACTAGGGAGTTTGAAAGCCTTATTTGCTATTGAAAGTTCGACTGGAGTCTGCTACTGCAGAGTCTTGCAATGGTATTGCAGAGCCAGCGCTGTAGAAAAGAATAAAACAGCAGTGAGTTGATCAATGATATGATTTTCCCGTTTTTCTTTTTTTTTTTTTTTACCTTAATCAGAAAAAGTACTTTACGAGCTTCATACTATACGTAGGAACTTCAGGGTCTTTTTATTCCTTTGACAAACACAGCACGTATTATTCAACAATAGTGGGTAGTACAAATCATTCAGAAGTAGAGGGAATGACGAAGTATGGTGAGTTCAGGTGGCTGCTCTCACAGTTATGATTGCCTCTTTTTGAAGTCACAGTTATAAGTTGACAGAGTCAGTAGGGGAAATTGTTGAAGAGGTGGTAGGGAGAGCTGGAGGTAATCAAGGTGTGTGTCTGTTGGCATTACTACAGTGCTGGGCAAGATTGCAAGAAAGAAATATGCAAGTGTGAAGAAAACAAGGCTTTTTTTGTAGTTTTGCTGCTAGTGGAAGAACTTCCTTAAGCTAGCTCCACCATTATTTTTCACCTCTCTGCAAAATGGCAAGAAGGAGTCTTATTATTATCCTTACGTATGTATATTTAGGTTGATATTAACAGACCTTGTGACTGACAAAAACTTAGATCGCTCTCTGCATTAAAAGGGCTCATGTTTTGACTGCAATAAGGATCCCTCTTGGTTGAAATTGAGGCTGTCCTTATTGAGAAAAAACGTGGTATCTTTGCTTCATGAACAGTACAAAAACATTTTGATTTAAGGAAGGAAACATTCTGTGTATCTTGTATGTGGGCAAAAATGTGCTGTGCTGTATTTGCTTAATTAAGATAGGAAAGCTATTTTTTCAGGTTGCCAGAATGAGTGTCATGTTATTTGGTGACTTGCAAATGGCCATCCTGTCAAGTTTTTCAGTTTTAGTTAAGAACTTAATTGTCACTCTCTACATAACCACTCAGTCAGTGTATGATGCTATCTTTAGTTGATTCTTATATAATCATTGTGATGTTACTGGATATAACTCTGTGAATTATGTGTGATGTTATGCTGGAACAAGTCATCTCTGCTATCTTCTCTTGCAGTGTGCATGTGAACATTTTATTAACGTTTGCAACCATAAGCGTTGTCATTGCAGTGTTTACTGATTTTTTATTTTTTTTTTTTTTTTATTTCTAGGTAACGTAGTGTGCTGTACAGCTTTTTCTAGTTTGTCACCTGAGAGAACGAGCTGAAAGGTACAATACAGCTGCCTGACTTATATATTTGTTATTTATGAATAGTTGTCTCTGACATTTCTTGTGTCTGAACTATTTGGGTGCACAGGTTGATGTAATGAAGCCATTGGTCAGTTGATTACTTAGTTGAAGGACATGGCCAAATTTGTTTTAACTTACTACACAAGATGTTTATTGTAACAAAACTTACTGTACTGAGCAGTGGCAGTCAGTAGGATTTACTTGAGGAATAGATTTATTTATTTATTTATTTTCAAACAGTGGCATGCATCATTCATTCATAGTGACTTTTTCAAAAATTTATTTGGACCTGGAGACATTTGGAATTTAAGGTTTTGTCTTGAGACTAATGTCTGGGATCGTATGTTAACTCCTATGTTTCAGATAATTGTGTTGTGTACTGTTTCATTGTGATAATAACTGTGATTTTTTTTTAATTATATTTTTTTTTCCTAAAATATAAAGTATGTTCTAGATGCAGGAACTTCGATGTTGATTTGAGGATTCAAATTAGGCGAGAGGTAAGGGAATTTTTGATGTGCTTGTTTAAGTACATAATCATGCTCACTGCTGAAAATGCCTCTGTTTCTAAATCAAATTATTTATATTTAAAACTTTAACTTTTGTTAAACTGGTATATGTTAGAGATACTTTGAATATTATTCTCTCACTTTAAGAGTGTGCTAACTCTGTAATCAAATCAGTCTGCTCAATGCTTGAAATGCTTTTCTTTCCATCATTGAATTTTTCCTTTCTGTCAAGGTATGGACCCTGAACCAGTGTATAGTGTTTGCTTAGTCAATTCTGTCTGCACTTATAAAAGCCTCCCAGTTGAACTGCTGCAGTGATTCCCTCAGTCTTTCTTGCTTTAGCATTATACTAATTGGTTGTTTACTGTTTTTTAAGCTTTAGTGAATCTTTTTTAGGAACAGTTGCTTGGATTTAGTTATTGAGTGAAGTAAGTAACTAAACTGCCTTTTCCTGTAGCAGTTTCCTAAGACTGATTGCAAAATTGCCTTGCAGCTTAATTCAATTCAAGCTTTAGGATCATGCTTTTTACACTGGGTTGTTATAAGGCTATGATTAATTCACAGGTGTTTAGTTAAAATCTTGATTAAAGAAAGTTGTTTTATTTATGCTTATACTGCTCTCAGGCAAATTGCGAAGAGATGCCTAATTTTTGTATTTTTTTTTCCAGGAAAAAACATGTATGCGTTTTTCTTCCCAACCCTCTTTTCATAATGTGTTTGGACTTGCTAAATTGGCATTATCTTACCTTGAATCTGTACTTGTAAACTCTGAAGTGTGTTGCTACAAAGGGTGTCTGTTCCTGCAGTGACACATAAAATTTAGTCTATATGAAATACAGTGTCAACAACTTACTTTACCAAAAGTTTCAGTCAAACTATTACTGAGCAGGAGCAGTTCAATTGAAAGGTACTTTTTAATAATGTTCATCATTGCTAATAGTAACATTATTAGCTTGGTGACATGCTTGGTGACACCAGAGCAAGTACTTTATTTACATACTAATAATCCTGTACTTCTATTTCTTGACTGGCTAGAATGAGACAGAAACACCTCTCCCAAGATTAGGCCATTCTGTAAGATTTTCAGAAAAGGTATTTATATTCATAAAATGCTTCATTCTGGACCAGACAAAAAGACTTTTGGGTAGCTAGCAGAGCTAATTTTCTTCAGTTCACCTTCTTGCATGTTAGGTTCTTTCAAGATTTGACAGAAGTTAGCAGGAGCAGTCTGTGCATATTGATCCATATGGTGTTAAGTGAAAGTTGGCATTTGAAGGTTTCATTTTATTAATACGTAGGTGTAAAAATCTCTGTATTAGTTGCAGTCATTTTTAATGCAACTTTCTAGATATAATCTTAGATACTAACACCAGAAATTTTTTATCAAGAATATGTTTGCTGTGCACTATAATAGTGTCCGCTGGGCTTAAACCACAATGAATAGTTATTCAAATTGTTATCATCTGGGTACGATATAGCTCATGGGTTGTCTGGTTATGATGTTATAACTAAAAGAGGCTTGAATTTGAACGAAGAGTTAGATGCAGACAGGACAATGCCTTGGCTTGTTTAAATTTTTTTTTTTTTTTTTTTGACAAAAGGTATTTTACCCTGTCCTATTTTATTTTTTAATTGAAATTAACAGTGCAATGGAACGCAAATAAGTGTAGAACTAACTCTGATATGTAAGTTATGCTGCAATAAGTTATGAAGACAGGCTGAGAAAGGTGGGGCTGTTCAGCCTGGAGAAGAGAAGGCTGCATGGAGACCTCATAGCAGCCTTCCAGTATCTGAAGGGGGACTATAAGGATGCTGGGGAGGGACTCTTTATCAGGAAAATGGGTTTAAACTGAATAAGGGGTAATTCAGATTGGATAAAAGGAAGAAGCGCTTTACTGTGAAAGTAGTGAGGCAGTGGAACTGGTTGCCCAAAGAAGTGGTAAATGCTCCATCCCTGACAGCGTTCAAGGCCCAGGTTGGACAGGGCCTTGGGATACATGGTCTAGTGTGAGGTGTCCCTTCCCATGGCAGGGGGGTTGGAACTAAGTGATCTTAAGGTCCTTTCCAGTCCAAACCATTCTGTGATTCTATGATTTTTGCTATTCCTCTTTGGGAATGGAAGGTACATTCTGGCCTCGTATTTCAATTTCTCTTCCATTGCTGCACCAAATGGGTCAGATGACTTGGCTAGTGGAACTTTAGGTAGACTTCTAAAGCCACCTCTCTGTCATGTCATTTATTTTCCGATCACAAGCATGAGTTGACATTGTACTGAGTTTCTGGAGGTGATTTGGAGGTTTCATGGAGATTTGTTTTATCTTTAGGTATGAAAAAACAGAGTGTAAGGATAAGTGAAAAGGTTCCAGATTTTTCTTCTGTGGCCTTTTAGGCCTGATGTTACTGTAAGATATATTCACTAGAAGAGTGGGGACAAGGGAAAAATGAGCTGGTTTTTCTCCTCCTTGAGATTTTGTAGCCACTTACTGCTTCCCATGATAAGTAACCTTTTCCATGAGTTAGTCATCCATTATCACATTCTGCAGACATTGACAATTTTAGTTTGCAAATGGGGGTGGGGGAGGGAAAATTTTAGCTCTCTTCCCAGCTTTAATCCAAAAACAAAGGAATAAGCCTTTTCCCCTGGAAATTACTTTTTCAAATGCTCATAATGTATGGAGAGATCTACACATGGTGCATACTGAGACAAAAGGATTTCTTTGTCCTCGTCACACAAACTTCTAATGATGTGTGTTTCTTGTATTTTGCTAATTTGTGTTCCAAAGAATGGAAGGAGAGAGTGTCCATGAAGATGTCATCTATTTAAACAACTGGTATATTCTTATTAATGTTTTAAAATTATTTTGATTGTCCTTTATGGTACAGTTCAGTCTCCAAAAGCAATTCTTGGTGAACTGCAAAGAGGAACCACATTGAAGCCTATATGGATACTGCTTGAAGGCTGCAGTAGTTAACATCTTGCACTGACAGACTGTTTCTTCCATTTTTACTGTACATGTCACACATCCATCTAGTCTTTGAAATTTTTCGTAGGAAGCAATAAGGGTCTATGAAAGTAATTTTGCCTTTAAAAGTTCTTGAGAGGAGAGTTAAGGTATACCTGGAATGTAATTATAATACATCGCAAAGGTAGTGTTTATTTATTTAGTTATTTATTCCTTGCACGACTGTCAGACCCTGTATAGACTGGACCTTTTCAGAGAGTATTTGCTTCCTACAGTTACTGTGTGGTTTGTATCAATGTGCAGCTGAAGCATTCTGTTGGTAGCTGCCACTTCTTTGAATGCTGATTATAAATTCTGTGATAATTCTGTAAGTTCAGTGATGTTTTTAATGATGGAAGGATACAAATATTATCAAATATTTAATAATATTATCAAATATTATTGATTTAATATTATAAAATATTATCCTTCTTTATCTATAGAAGGATATATAGAAGGAATTATTGTCAGTTAAGTTTGATATGAAAAGCTTTAGCTCGCAGTTATCTTGCCAAAGCTTTCTTTGTAATTTGCTGATTTCTGGTCTGGTATGGATTAGAAAGGTTCTGCAGTACATCGTAGAATCACTATGTGAAATGCTGTTGTGAATGCCAGACTCCTCACAGCATAAAAGCCATGAGGTGGTTACTTGTCTGCTTTTATCGTAGTTTTCCACAAAGACGTCTCTTAAAAAATACATTTTTATTGTCTATTACTTTGCTTCATCTAGCTATTAGTGCTGTCTTTGTTTACTTGAAGTTGGAAGGAGCTAGCTGTTCAACTACTGGTTTTCTGTTTCAACTTCTTTTTACCAATAACCTTCTCCTACTTATAAAAGCTGACACTTGTGCCTTGTTTTAAGGGATTCTGAAGAGTTTTGTGTAAAGATCTAAACATAGAGTGTGCCTTAAGCTCATTTATGGACTAGGAATTAAACTATCCCAGAGGCTGTAGAGTACCCTTATTGTTACTGAATAAGTAAAACCGAGTTTAGCTTCTGTACTGTGCAGAGGTGTGTGTTCTATACTTCTGACTCTAGAGACAGACTTGTGCATGTGACAAAATGACTATATGCAGGTCTGGAAAGGAAAACCAGCTGGAATATGTGGCTTGTTAGTGCTGTAGCAAGTACTAAGTTGTGCAAAGGGAAACTGGCAGTCACTTATTCTGAGATTTGGTTAAGATTTTGGTATTTGGGAATTTAGAAGATATTTTCATGGTTACTCCTTACTAGATTATTAATCTTACTGAGCAGATGAGGGGAAATACAGACTATCATTTGGGAAGATCTTACTAATATATGCTCTAATAACAGCACTTGAGAATTATGGCTGACAGGCAAATTGGTTGACCTAGCTCTCATTCCACCTGCCTTTTTCCTGAAGAATTTCCTCTTGGTCTGTACTGCTCATCATCAGCTGCCATCATCAGTGGTTTGTGCAAATATTCGATGCTGTTAAAATAAGCACCTGATGTGTAAAGGATGTTTTGCTTCAAGGTGGCCTTCTCCAACAAGGGAGAGGGGTGGTCAGTTGCAGCCTGTAATTCCTAAACCAGCAGAAGTAGGGCTGTCAAAGCCCTTACATAAGTGAAACTTGAGAGAAATAAGTGAGATTATTTTGTTGCCTTTATAATTGAGACCTTTTGGCTCTTCCCTACGGCTGAGGAAATTTTCTCCATTTTAAGTAGAATGGCAATAGTCAAGTTACAGGTCACAGCAGTGATCTGGTCACAGTGAAGAATTCAGTTTTGTAAGTGCTGAATCCTCTCATGCTATTGGTTTCCAACGGATTTTTCTGTCAGGAGTCCTCCTTGTTCTTTAAGCCAGTGTCATGTTGCAGTGTTAGGATTGATGGACAAAATAGTGATACTGTAATGGTATTTTTGGTTAGAGTTTGTAGAACTACCTGTTAATAATGACTTGGACACTTTACATTGAATAGTATTCCATATGTTATGTGAGGTTTTCTTGAGCTGTGACACATTGTTAGATTATGCAGTGAAAAAATGTCTGTAACAGTTACATTTTGGAAATCTTTTCTTACTGCGACATGGCCAGTGAAACATCAGAAAACCCCCAAACAACCTGGCAAAAAACCCCAACAGCAAAAACCAAACAAAGCCAAACAACTAAGCAAAGAAAGGGTTTAATAATTGCAGATGCCTTTTCTGTGAAGCGTTATTTACTAGTGGAAGATAATGCATGTTTTCATATCGCTAGACATTTAACTTCTTTCCTTCCTTCCTGTATGCTTTCAGAACACTAGGTCTAGTGATGGTGAGGAAATTAAAATAATTGGCATGTGAGAGCTTAAAAGGCATAATTCTACAAGTGTAAGCTTTCAGTCACTGTTACTTTGTTGACAATGTCGTGAACCTTTTTGATCTGGAAAGTTGGAGCATTTTTTAATTATTTGCAATGGGGTTGGGTTGGAAACGGGCGCTTGTTTTGGTTCTTTAGAACCCCTTCTTCCTCCCCCTTCCCTCCCCTCCAAGATAAAAAACTGTTAAAATGACTGGGTTAGACTATCAGTAGCTTTGGGCTGCTCTTTCTCTGTTTTAGTATGGTAAAGTTACTATCGGCAACATGCCAAAATAAGCCAAGAGCTCAAAAACCTTGAGTTACTGAGTCAGAGAAATGTTTTTCCATCTTAGTGCATGAATGCAGACTTTCCTCTCTCCCTTCTTCCCCATCCCCCCATCTTTATAGTCTATTTCATTATAAATAGTAAAGAATTAAACCCTCACACAGTAAATCAGATTACATTTTGGCATTTATTTTTCTCTTTTCTAGGAGAATAACTTTCCTTTTCTTCTTTTGTTCAGACAACTGTTTTTCGTTATCTATTATTACCTGTTGACCATTGCCATTTTTTTCTTAGTTCTTCTCAGCTATTCATTGTTCTGCTACAGGCATGCATGCTTTGGTCACTCTAATGGCAGTCTTCATTTTGAGTGCTGTTTATAATGATGCCTGTTTCTCATTCAGTCAGTTTGAGTGCAGGAGAAAACAGTAGGAGAAAAGCAGAGCTGTGCGCACTTGTTTGTCCAAGTTGCTGGTTTTCCAGTGCCTCTGTGAAGGATTGACAAGTGCTTATTCATTGCCTGTGATTCCGCAGAGGAAAAAGGTCCTGAGTGTTTTTTGCACAGTTGTGGAATAGAGAGGGATTCACAGTGTCTTCACAGTTCAGCTGCTCTGTTGCAGGTTGATGAAATGCCTTTTGGGCCTTCAGCATTCTGTCTGGTTGTCCACTGTCTCTGAAGGGAAGTTTCACATGTAATGGATGATACTTGAGTGAAAGACTTAACATGAGAAATATGTATGCTGCATGAGGCCTGTAGGGCTAACACTAAAGAAGGGTCTGCTAAAACAGGAGCTGATGCTGCTTCATGACAACTGCGCCCTCTATAGTAAGTGGTGATTTTCTCCTGGTATGTTAGTGTGGCTATTACTGGTGGAAGGGGAGGGAGAGAGGAAGATGGCAAACAAATAAGTGTAGTTTGGCTTAAAGTTAGGTAACATATAATTTGAGCTAGAAGCTCTGTGGTAGGATTTGAAAAGTTCTATGCTCCTGTTGTGATCAGAATAGTTTTTCATAACGTCTTTACTGTGTAAGGCATTAAAACTAAAATTGAGGCATTAAACTTGAAATTGATATGTGAAGTACTGTAGATTTCTCCCTGAAAGACACCTGAAAAGATAGAATTTGGTATTTCAGATACTTGTCTCTACTGTCATAAGCATACTGAAGATTAATTTTGTTTTGAAAATACTGAAGTTACTAATGTTCCGTTTATGCTAAAGATTCTACTCAGCAAAGAAGTGGAAATGACAATTCATGTCTCACTGAAAAGTTGAAACTTGGTTTTGATCTGCTCAGCCTAGGACTAACATGTTTTACTAGTTTACTTGACACAGTCCAAGATACCTTTAATGAATAAAATTACAAGTCCTCATAACAGAAAAGTCAGATGTTACTGTGTTTTCTCCAAATATTAGGACTGTTGTGTTCCTGTTTATGAAAAATAATCAAGCCTTTTGTGCATAAAATGGTGTTGAATTTGTCTAGGTTGTCTTGACTTGTACAGTCAGTTTTATCCGAAAGAAGTAAAAGTGTACTGATAAGGGGTTTTATCACCTGATGAGGTTTTCTGTACTTCGGAGCTTTTGGGCAAATGTATAGTTGTATCTCAGCTTAGTTTTGGACTGAACTGTCTCTTTGAATGGCTTGAGTGCGTGCTTAGACTGGTGTGTTTGTTCAAAGAGAGGGGCAGATGTGCATAGCCGAATGAGAATTGCAAATTAGAAACACAACAGGCCAGAACTAGACTAGCATAAACTTTTGTGTGAGTCCTTGATGAAGGTAGTGGAGCTCAAGATGCAGGTATACTAGACTGGGCAACTTGTTTTGGTGCCCTCAGTTTCTTCACATTAAGCTGAGCAGTGGTGGAAATTAAAAAATTATTGGGGACTTGTCAAGAAAACTAGCCCTGCTTTGCAGTGCTATTTGGTATTGCTCACACTTCATCATAAGTAGTGCCAGTACAGGTAATCTGAGTATCTCGCTCTGTTTTCTTCTGTTGTAATTGAGGCCTTAAAGCAAGGATGAGTCATTTCAACAAGTGTTTCCTAAAACCATGCTGATTTCAGCTGCAACAGTTATTTTGTCCTCCTTCCTACTATCTGGTGCAGTGCTGTGTTTTGGCTTTAGTGTGAAAACAGTGCTGATAACACACTGATGTTTTGATTGTTCAGAAGTAATGCTTCGTCTTATCAAGGACTTTCCAGTCTCTCAGGCTCTGCCAGTGAGGAGGGGCACAAAAGGCCAGGAGGAAGCAGAGACAGAACACCTGACCCAAAGTAGCCAAAAGGATGCTCCATACCAGCACATCATGCGTGGTATATAAACCGGGGGTAGTTACCCAGAAGGGACTGATCGCTGCTAGTGTCTGGCTGGGTCAGTGCGTGGTGAGCAGTTGTATTGTGCATTGTTATGTGTTTATTATTTTGTTGGATTTTTTTGTTTGTTTGGCTTTTTTTCCTTTCTCTTTTAGTTTTATATTCTCTCCCATTGTTATTTTCTTATCATTGTTATTATAATTTTTAGTAGTAGTTTTGTATTATAGTTTAGTTATTGGGCTGTCCTTATCTCGACCCATGGAGTTTACATTCTTTTGATTCTCCTCTCTACCCTGTCTGGAGAGGGAGGAAGGGGAGAGGGTGAGCGAGCGGCTGCATGGTTCCGAGTTACCAGCTGGGTTTAAGCCATGACAAAAACTATGAAAATGGTCACTGTGAAAACAGATTCTATTTCATCGGCAGTAGCATCTAGTTAAAAAAAAGTTGCTTTATGCCTTGCATAGGAAAGACAAAGTTCTCCACTATTTATGCTCATTGTACTTGGTATCCTCTAAACAAGTACTTGCAGAATGCTGTCTGCTGTAAAAATAGCAGTGGTGTCTGAAATTGATGCAATGCTTAAAAAACGTACAGTCTTAATTTTTAAAATCAGTTGGATTTATACTAGTGAAAACTTAAAGCTAGCTATTTCTCTTAAGTTCACAATGGCTAGCAGTGCAAAGTCCTTTATAGTGAACAAAGTGGAAAGTTCGTAATGAGAGGAGATTGCTTGGGTACATGAAAAATATGCCACACTAGTGAAATAAAGTAGAAAATTTTGAGGTGATGAATCCAGCCTTTTGCAGATATATTGACAAAGAATTACAAGCTATTGGAGTAAACTTCAGAGGTTATGAGTATTTTTCCTGCTGGCAGGGATTGACAAGTGCAGCTTTATTCTGATTGTTAATGGGTTGATATATTATTGAAATGTTTTGTATGTCTCCTTTTTAATAAAAAGGAAGCTTTTAATAACACATTCTACCATATTATTAACAAGGAGAAATCTTGCTGTCTTTGGAAGTTACACATACAAGCCTCTGGCGCTTTACTCTATTTTAATACCTGCAAGCCCCAGCTCAGATAGTCCTGCTTTTTTTATTGCATTCTTGGGCTCCTTCCTCAGTGTTTCACCTTAGCAATCATACTAGTTTTGAGAGAGGAAAAAAAAAGGGGGGGGGGGGGAAATATTTTCAAAACAGAAGTATCAAAACTTCAGGATAAGAATTGAGGCAGTTTAATACTGGAAGATACAGAGGAGTGAACGGTTTTTGGTAGAAAGCATAAAAAAAAATATTTCTTGCACTATTGATTAGAGTCTTGCTGTATACTTCAGTACTAAATAAATAATGCTAACTATCATGTTTCTTTTCACATTTGCAGTCAGTTGAAAGGGTAGGACTGTGTCTGAGGTAAGAAAGCTGCAGCAAGAGTTCTAAGGAGACTAAGCAACTGTGTTTTACCTTGCTTCAATTTATGTCTGAAATAGCTGAATGTTAGAACAATAAAGTGTGAGCAGGGTGCACCTTAAAGCCCTCTTGGGATTTCCAGCGCAAAAGAAGAAATATTTTTCCAAGGCTTATGAGTTGTGTGGTTAATGGGTAGATAACTTGATCAAAGTTACTGTGTGTACACTTGAATCCAAGAAGAGTACAGAGTACCTACTAACCATTGCAAGGTATGGAGCAATACTGGGAGCATGTGTTGATCTTCTGTCTTAGCAGTAGAGGCAATTATTTAGTAGTTCAGTGAAGTTAAAAGCTTTGATCACTGAGATTTTTTTTAACTAAAGACAAGGACAAGGATGTGTAATTTTTTTCAGATCCTTTTAAAGTTTTGTTTGGATTAATTAACCATCAAATGCTTTTATTCGGATTTAAACTACATGGGGATGTTAAAAAGAAGAGTGGTTGCTAGTAAAATCTGCGTTCAGTTGAATTGTAGTACCTTCCTACTTCTTACCTGCTGGTAGCTTCTGGCTTCTCAATTCAGATTTCCATTTTGACAGCTACTGCTTTACTGGGCTGCCAGTGTATCTGAACAAAGAAGTGGAGTGAGGTGACTGAAAACCTGAATTTTTAGATGCCATTTACTAAATATCAAAAGGAATTGTCTCTCTGCTTCCCATAAGAGGATTCTTTATCATCTGTTTTTTCACATATAGGCAATATTTGCGTGAGTATGGGGAAATTCTATATATAGAGATACATAACTGGTTCAGATAAGAGATATAAACAGATAAAAGATATAAAATCCTAGTACTCAGGTTATCGTACAGTTACTAGGGAAATACCTTTTCCTTGTCTTTTTTGTAAGTGATTGGTTTCTGGGGTTGCGGAATCACGTAGAACATTTTTTTGTAACCAGGTATTTTCATTGTAAGATTAGGGTTATTCAACAATGGAAGTTTTTTAGGAGTTGATGGACACGGGTCCATAAAGTTTCTTATTTCTCCGTGGTAAACATTTAAAGCCTTCGTTATCTTGGTTGGAATCAGACCAGTCGGTGCAGATGTACACCATCAGTTCAAATGACAGCTGAAAGTCACTTGGTATTTTGAGTTGCTCATCTGTTCTGCAGAGGACGTAGTAATGAGATTGCAATCTGTTTCAGCTGTGTTTAAGTCCTAAATCACTTTTTTTGAAGTGTATGGATATTAAACATTCAAAAAAGTGATGCTCTGCAGAAGACATAGTTATGAGGATTACAATCTCTTTCAGCTGTGTTGAAGTCCTAAATCACTTTTTCTGAAGTGCATCATAGTAAACATTAAAAAAGTGATGTGGGTGCGGATAGTAGAATTTCACTAAAGGTTTGGTTTTAAAGGACAGTGTTCTTTATGAGATTCAAGGCTGATTTTGACTAACTTTTAATTACGTGAAGTCAAGGATCTCTTAATTTCTGTCTTATCTCTGTGTACTGAATTGAAATGAAGTGCCTTTTTAATAGCTTGTAGTTTTGTCCCTAAATTCTTAACATGGAGGATGTTGGAACATGTTCGTCCAGTGTATGACAAATATTTCTATAATATTTTGTAAAGTCTTAATCTGGGATAGTACTCAGGTTAAGAATAGCCTTATTTTCAAAAGCCTTCTGCTGCTGGCAGTGATTTTGATTTCTGATATGAACCAGATTTTATTTGGAGAAGGTTGTAGTGGTATTTGGTAATGAAATGAAGGTTACTTTTGAGAGAATGCTATGTTTTTATAATCTTTTTAAAGACTTTAAGAAGTCTGACGCTGTAATACCTCTTCCCAGTTTTGTGTGTGTTTTATATGTGTTGATCAGAAATTTTCTTGTACCTTCAGCACTGAAAAAAGGAAATAGCAGGATGTAAAGAGAAATTTGAGTGTAGTTAAATTAGTGATTCTTCATCAGAAAGAAGATGGGAAATGGAAGATGAATCTCGTGGTTTTTACACTTTTGGCTAATTACATGAATGCGTGATTTTCTTAATTAACATTTCTTCGTGTAGGTTGAAGGCTTTTGCCAATGGTCAGCTCCTTAGCTCTTTTTATATTTTACTTTCCCCCACTCTTTTGTAACATAGTAGCAGTCTTTTGGATTAGTTCAAATGACATCCAAGTATTGATTTTAAGGTAACACATCATAATACAATGAAATCTGTATTGAAATCTATAAGCTCAAAGTGGATCACTTTAACTGCATTTAGGGTAGCTTTTTAAATTAGCACTCTGATTGAAAGAAAACAAAGTATCTATTAAAAAAATTCTCATATCATGTATTCTTTTATGTTCCTGATCATGTTTTATTTCTGATAAGAGATGCCTGCCATCTGTTGCCACTTGAAAAGCTTCCTTTGCTGAATTATGAGAATGTGATCTCTTCCATAATTACACTTGCCAGTGTGTCTTGGGTGGATGTAATACATATTTATTCCTTGACTGACTCTGCAAGAACAGTTGAAGCAGTGGAAAGAGTGGAGGAGGAAGGATATGGGGAACAACACACTGGGGCTGACAGTTACGATGGTAGGTGGAAAGCAATGAAGTAAGTAGGCCAGGTTGCATTTAGTGTGTTGATACATTTTCCTTACTTTAAAGATCTACCATTCTCTTTTTACTCTTATTCATCCTTTTCCTGAACAGATCCTTCTGAAATGTCAGCTCTGATTCAGTATTGATGCCTTATGCATGTTCATATAAGGAAGTTTTCAATTGATCTTTGCTTGAAGTCAGGAGAATCTTGGTCTTGCATTTCTTTGTGCTATGTTTGCTTTCACCTTCAGAGCTGAAGGCAGCTAATACCAAAATCTGTTTTCAGTTTGATAAAAGCAAGGAGCTTAATTTCTGTGCTCTTTTGAATTCCCATTTGTACATTTTTAATGTTCTTTCATTTTCATTCCTTACATATATTCCTGCAACAGAACTCCATAGTGGGATTCTACAAGAAAAATTTGAGTACGTTACAGGTAGTCTTTACAAGCGGGGATTAGTAATGAATACACTGCAAATCATATAGTTGAAGGTATGATATGGTAGGTGTTTATTGATCTGCAGTTGGCATACTGAGAAGGAAAACCATGTGTTTATTCTCCTCTACCTGAGTTTGCTGTGACCTGATGTAATGGATGGGAACCCATCTGAGACTTGATTCCCTCTCATGACTGAGAGACGTAACAAAATACGTTGTCAGAGTAATTCAGTAGAGTGTATATGTTTATGTTCATCATTACTGTTTATCAGAAAGAGGCAGGAAAACATAGGTGTGCAGCTGTTCTGTGACCTTCATATTTGCCCGCACAAGGGCATCTGGCTGGCGCTCTCCGCAGGAGCAACAGAGAGATCATGAGAAACTGCATGGCCCCACGAGTAAACAGTTAAAGATCTAGCATAAAGCCAGTTGGTTTTTTAAGAGTATAAAAGCAGGACCCTCTTGTGGTTGAATCTGAAGCCTCACCTGTGGGTGCACGCACAGTATAGGAGCTCTCCCAATTGCCTGAGACTCTGAGCATTGGCTGCAGCGGGGCTTCCCAGCTTGAAGTGTGGGCGTGGATAATGATCCAGTGGTGACTGGTGATGTATTTCTTCTTAATCTCAGTTCTCTCTATGCAGTAATGATTTGATGCATTTCTAGTTTTCCTCTGTATTTTACATGCATATATATGATTTTCTCTACTGTACTTATGTACTATATGCAGAGATATATATTCCTAATTCACGTTAGTGTGCATGTTTGCTTTAGTGTGCTTCTTCACTTTAGTGTCCTTGTTTAATAAACTGTGCATATTATACAGCTAGCGTGTGGTCATTTTGTGGCATACCCTGCCTGTTAGCGGAACACCTTGCTGTATCAGGGGTTCCATCTTGGAGAAGCAGTAAAAGCCTGAGAAGTAGTTTGATCATTTAGTTGGCTTATATCTTCACTATATCCTGCTATTTCTAGGTAAGTAAACAAGGTTCCTGATCACCTGTGTTAACTGAAATGTAAGGCTATTGCAGATATTTGGGAATGTTTTTCTAAAGTCTCCCTAAACTTAACTCTTAGATAGTTTAAGTGTATATTTTCTTTCCATTGTACATTTTTAACTTTCAGCTTTCTCCTTGTTTTACAAGTAGCACTCATGCTGCCTTCTTGGACCAGGATGTGATAGGTGAATATAAGAAACTCAGAAGGTTTTTTCATTCACCCTCCGTGTTCTCTTAATTGTGATAACCTTTCCTGGTACTTGGGCCAGTTTCATGCCTTAGTGAATACATTTTTACTTGATGTATTCAACTAGAATTGGACATTATTTCAAAAGGTATTTCACCAGCAGCTTGCAAAATTGTACTGACAGCAGACTGTGGGTATTGAAACTGACCCATGACAGATTTTGGGTTAATATGTATCTGGTTATGGCTGCAGTGAGTACTGCTATGGTTTGAAACTTGTGCTTTCACATGTTTGGATGGAAGGCACTGCAAATGGGGGATTTTATATTACTAAGTCACGGTGACTGTGAATTCAGTTTTACTATCAATCTAATAAAACTCAACATTTACTGAAAATGAAATAGATTCAGTGCACGGATGATGTCCACCTTCTCTGTAGTGTTCTGTTATGCTAATGGGTAGGCAAAAATGCAGGTGGGTTTTTAAACTGAAGTAAAATACTGGATATTACAACTCTTTAGTCTTTCTCTTTTTTAGTGACAAACTGGTATCTATTGTATTTAGTTGATTTTATCTCAGGAGTAACAATTATTTACTAGATTTCAAAAGTGTCATAAGCACCTGTTCCAGGTGAAAAGAGCTACCATAATTTGGGTGTTTGTATATCTCTTTGACTGCAGACACTTTGGGAGGTGAGTTGTGTGACGATTTTTAGCTAAAATTCAGCAAGTAGGCATTAGTTTTTTGACTGTTCAGGAGTCTAATAGAGTGGATTCTAATACAGACTCCAAATCTAAGCAATATATAAGAGAAAAACTGTAAATAAAACCTGACATTAAAATGTCTTAATATCCAGGCCTGGCACGTAGTATTAAACATGTGTCTAGTAGCTGAGCAATTTAAGATTAGATGCCAAACTGAGATTGAATGCCTCTGGTTTGTTCATTTTTTAAATATATTTAACATTTGGTAGTACTTATATTTTGTGAAATTTCTAAGAAAGTTAATTCCTGTAAAAGCTAGGAAGAGGTGGTGTTTGATGTTCCTCATTCCTCTTTGCACAGTGAAATGATGAAAAATGAGACCCAAATCTGTGTAAAGGGGCATAGGTCCCAGTTTTAAGTCACTCAATTGTCTTCAACTGCATTGCTATTTCTCCTTCCTCATGTCTTTTATTAATAACATGCAGGTCAAATTTTGAACTGTATCTTTGCTGTTTTGACAGCTTATGGCAGGACGTAATTCATTTTATATAGACAGAAACAGGTGTTTATGTAAAACTATGATACTGATCAATCTCTCATTGTGCCATAAAAGGTAAGTACGTGGGGGTGAATAAGGAGTAAATGGGTAGATTTAATACTACTGTGTCCTGATTATTACTTCTACTTTATCTCAAACATTTGTGTCATTTTTACTTGTGATTTATTAACAATGGTGTCTTTTAGTTTGCTTTGAAATGAATTAGACCCATGTGAAAGTGAATGTGTTCTGCTTTGGGGTGGACATTTCTTAAGCCACCCTAGTGCAACTGTTAGTAATGGTGTGACTATACCCCAAGTAGTTTCTATTTAACGTGTTAGTCAAGTCTCCTCAAAAAAGACCAAAGCACTCCTGAGCATAACTGATTAAAGAAATGAGTAGTTCATGGCCATTTTTAGAGGATGTTTTCATGGAAGTTATGTGATACTAGAATTTCTTCTTGGTTTTTATTACCTGATGGCTGATACTGCCATTAATCATGATCTGAGTTCTCTAAAATAAAATGACAGACTTTTATTTCAAGTAAGTTTGCTAAATATCACATTATTCACACTTTGCTTGACTTGTCCAGTCAGGTATTGATTTTTGAACATGAATAGTAAAAACTTGAGTAATGTGCAATGACTAGTGAATAGTAGGAATTAATGACTTGAAAATCTGACTAGTGTAAAACCCATCACTGGAGCAGTCACTTGGGGAGTAATATTGAAGATAGAGTTATACTTACTATGTACAGGCATTTTCACTACAGGAGTATTCAAGGAGTGCTTGGTTTAGTTGCCAGGTGGTTGCAGGGAGGGAGAGAAAAAACATCTCACTCATTTGTGTAGTTATGGAACCCAGACAAGAGATTTAAAACAAAGAAAAACCCCCACAAAAAAACCAAAACAACCCTTCTACCTTCCAGTTACCATCACATAGTTTAAAATGAGGGTTAGTGGTTTTGCATAAGTTTTTATTTTTATTATGTTCTCTAATATTTTTGTAGGGATAGCAATACTCTAGTATTAAAAATTTTTAGGTACCTTTCTTGGAGGGGTTTTACTTGCTATCAGTGAAATAAGGTGGGGTTTTTTTGTTGTTCTTTTTTGCTAGTTCTTCAAAACCGTGTTTAAAACAAATAGACTAAGACTTGAGGAATATTTCAGGGAGGAAAATGTGATAGCAACTAATTATTACTACACTAGATTAACTACAGTGATTAAGAAAGATACATCACCAGTTGCCCTTATACTTTACCATCATCCCTGTCTGCAGTCGCTGGGGAGCCCGGGTTGCTGCAAGGATTTGAAGAACCTGTCCCAGCAACTGGGGTGTCCTATGCAGAGCATTCAGTCGTAGGTGAGGTCTCCAAAGTCGCTGCAAGAGGGTCCAGATTCTATATAGTTAAATAAACACTGGCAAGACTTAAGGTGCGGAAACATCTGGTGTCACCCTCCCTGTTGGATTCCACCCAAACCCTGGCCAGGGTTTAAGGAGGAGCCCAAGGGAGTGTCTCCATCTATTTTAGCTTTGATCACATATTTCTCATCAAGGGAGTAGCTCTTATTTTAGATTTGATCACATATTTCCCAACAAGGTAGTATCTGAGTCTATTTTCTGAACAAGACCAGATGCCTGATTTCTTGGCCTTGCAATGTGTCTCTAAATAAAGAGGGATCATTTTGCTAGTTAGTGTTACACAGCACAGCTTTCATGGATGGGCAGATTTGTACTAAAATAGGTAATATTGCATATGTGATTAATGCTATGCATATTAGATATGCATTGTCGGGTTGTGGTGTTCATCTAGACATCAGTTTAGTTCAGGGCCAATTTTTCAGTACTTCAGCCCCTCATCCTAAAACTGCCAAAGCATCAGAACATGTGAAAACAAACTAGTTGTTGATGCTTACTTGCTCTAGGAGAGCCTTGTAATATCCTAGTTTCTATCTTAATTGACTGCCTTGATCTCCTCCTATGACAAGATGACCCACTTGGTGGATGAGGGACCTGGGCTTTAATAAAGCTTTTGACGCCTGTTGCCACAGCATTCTTCTGGAGAAACTGACTGCTCATGGCTTGGCCAGGTGTACTCTGCACTGGGTAAAAAAAAAAAAGGCTGTATGGCTGGGCCCAGAGAGTGGTGATGAATGGAGTTAAATCCAGCTGGTAATACCAGTCATATGTGGTGTTCCCCAGGGCTCAGTACTGGGTTCAGTTCTGCTTAGTATCTTTATCAATGATCCTGATGAGAGAATCGAATGCACCCTCAGTCAGCTTGCAGATGACATGAAGTTGGGCTGGAATGTTGATCTGCTTGAGGGTGGAAAGGTTCTACAGAGGGATCTGGACAGGCTGGATCAATAGGCTGAGACCAATTGGGTGAGGTTAAACAAGGCTCAGTTCTGGGTCCTGCAGTTTGATCACAGCCACCCCATGCAGCGCTACAGGCTTGGGGAAGAGTAGCTGAAAAGCTGCTCAGCCAAATAGAACCTGAGGGTGCTGACTGACAGCTGCTGAAGATGAGCCAGCTTGTGCCCGCAGCCAAGAAGGCCAACAGCATCCTGGCCTGTATCAGTAATAGTGTGACCAGCAGGACCAAGGCAGTGATAATACCCCTGTACTCTGCATTGATGAGGCTGCACCTCAAATCCTGTGTTCAGTTCTGAGCCCCTCACTATAAGAAGACATTGAGCTGCTGGAGTCGTTCCAGAGAGGAGAAGCGAAGTTAATGGCAGGTCTGGAGAGTAAGCCTAATGAGGAATGGCTAAGGGAATGCCTTTGGGGTTTAATTTGGAGAAAAGAAGGCTGAGGGGGACCTTATCACTCTCTGCAACTACTTGAAAGGAGTTGCAGAGAGGTGAGTGTTGGTCCCTTCTCCTGTCAAGCAATAAGACAAGAGGGAATGGCCTCAAGATGTGCCAGGAGAGGTTTAAACTGGATATTAGAAAAACAGTTCTTCACCAGAAGGGTTGTCAAACACTGGGAACAGGCTGCCCAGGGAAGTGGTTGAGTCCCTGGAAGTGCTTAGTGACATAGTTTAGTGGTGGACTTGGCAGTGTTAGGTTTGCAGTTGGACTCTCTGATCTGATATGCAGTTGGATCTGATTTAGGTTGGATCTGTCCAACCTAAATGATTCTGTGATTCTTTGATCTTAAGTGAAATTAACTTAAACTTCAGTTTTGAAATAGTGATCATGAAGGAACTTAGGTTGGATTGTAATTGGCTGGAAACTAAAATACTGGAGAATGTTGGTGTTTCTCTTCTTTTCTGAACTGCAGCTGAAGTATGTATCTGTAAGCAGTTTACTCGGGTTTGGCATTAATATGTCCTGCAATCATTGCTGTGAGAAACTAAAGAGAGAACTATTCCTGAGCATGCGGTGGAATGCCCTACTTCATAGGTCTGGTACAGAGAAAATAATGCTTACTTGTTGGCCAGCTGAGGAATCACTTCTTGGAAGAATTGTTCTTGGTGTGGATCCATCCTGTCTTCTGTGCCCTCTGTTTTAAGTATTTCCCTTTTGTAAGGCAGAGAGAGGGGAGCAGGGTGAGGCTGTTAGTGCTGTTTGTGTTCATGTGTATACTGTGTCTCTGTCTTGGTTGATCTGTTGTCACTAGCTGTGGTGTGTATGTGTTATGTATGTGTGCTGCGTATGCATGTTGTGTTTGCCTACCGGGCATATGTGCTCTCAGCCTTACTGCTAGTTGTATCTGTGGGTTTGGAGCTGCTGCAGCATTGCTTCTTCTCAGCTGCCAAGTGCAGCCTGATTTTTCCTTCAGTGCTCTGCCATTCACCACAGTGTTCACCGGTGGAGAGGTTGATCATAACTCATGAAACTTTGCAGAGAAAAAGTACCACAAGTAGACTGGAAGACAAAGTGGCTTTGGCTGCAAGTGTATTGTAATAGAATATGGCAATCTGTTCTGTAAGTAATACTAAATGATTTAAAATCTTTCTTTGGGACCAGTTGCATATCAGTTTAGTCTTTTATCTATTTGCCTTTTAGTGAGGCAGAGTCTCAGAAAAAGCGAAAAAGAAGTGGTGTACTATTTTTGCAGGCCACCTCTATTTTTCCTAAGATGATGAAAAAATAATTCCTTAATTTCAGCTGGAACTAGAGAAACCTGATGTGTCAGTTACTTACGTGATGTGATTTCTACAGATTGCTAAGCACACCAATGAAATGGGCAGAGAACTGAAATGCAGTATCCCAGTCCGTAGAAGGTAAACTTAAAATAACAACAAACCCCACTGAATGAATGTATTGGGAAGCATGCTGCTCTCTTTTCTAACGGTAGTGCTGGTTTCATAGTAGTGTCAAAATACTATGTACTGATTCAAATTAGCTTTATGTTTGTACTCAGTAGGTCTTTGCTTTAAGAAAATGGAGACAACAAATGTGTGAAGGTTGTGTTTAATTTCTTTTTCTGTTTGGGGGTGTGGCCTCCTTTTTCGCTTTATGAAGTATAACTGCTTTATTGAAGTTAGGGCACTGGTGCCATCTGGTGGTATTAATACGCTTCCAGAAACTGGTAAACATATGGGGACTTGAAGAGTTTACTGAAATGTATGAAATTGCTGATATGATATTAGAGTATGCAGATACATTTGCTGCCTTAACATACAATTATGTAGTTGAAGTAGGTCATAAAAGGCTGTACATCGGCTGTTAATCATAACTTTACTTGCTACAGTAAATTTAAATCTTCAACTGTATTTCTGCTCACTAAAGAGATTTGTTTCTTGTAGTTTCTTTTATTAAATAGTGCTTTGCAAACACAATGCAAAGAATTTTGTTGAAGCTTATATTTTAAATATGAATAGAAGTTAATATTTTAAAACTGAATTTGGAAGAAAAATTTTCTTCTGGTACTGCATTTTTCTAAACCCAGCACAACATTCTCACTGCTAGTATGTTTGAAGTTGCTGTTCTTTTTTAAGTGACTCCTATATTAAGTTTGAAAGTAAAAGTTCACAATATAAACCTGACAGCAGTTGAAATAAACAACTTTAATGTCTGAATCTAAAGCAACCAGAAATACTCTTGTCTTTATCCTTCCATCTCTTAAAAAGGTGTACTGCATGTTAAGTTGTTCATCTGAGATAATATCCTCATCATTCTGTAGACTAGGCTGTATTTGCCTTGTTAGCAGTGAAAGTAGGACTATGACTAGTTCTCCAGTTCTTTTGAAATAAATTTCTGACTTGTAAATATCTTGCCCTGTGATGGAAAGATTTGAGAAGTGCAAGGAGGTACTTTATATAAAGCTGGTGGGGTTTTTTGATTTGTTTCATTTATTAATAATTCTTTTGATCTGTTGCCGGTCAATGTGACATTATTCTAATAAGTTACTGCTAAATAAATTTCCTTGTGAAATAGAGGCCTGTCTCTTCAGCCATTAACAACTTATATCATTCTGTTGCACTTGATTACAATAACAGGCTATTTTTATGTTTTAATCCAGCCAGTTGAAGAGGCAGACATTCCAACCTGGTTATTCTGTGATTACATTCTGTGCCTGTATTCCTCTGTAATCTCTTACCTCATGACCTGTGCAATAGCGCTTTCAGTCGCATTGTGCTGAAAGCCTGAATTAGGCTTTCTTTTTAACAAGGCACTGGCTTTTTAGTTATGTGGTTATATTCACAATGTCAGGAGCCTTTTTTGGGTCCTCTCTTGATGGAGTGAGGTGTTCACAGGCCTGTTCGGCTATTTAGGTTGTGGAATTAGATGGAAACAGCTGTTAAATTGAAAATACTTCACAGTATTTAAGAATTTAAGGTCAATATTTAAATAGTTAATTTATCAATGGTTATTGGATATCTCTGAGTATAATTAAATCAGCTGCCATAGCAAGGGCTCTTTTTTCCTACAGTTTAATTCAGCTTTGTAGACCTGTCGGTGTTTCTTCTGGATTTTACCTACCTGCAGCTACTAACAACAGTGTGCAAGTTTTGTGTCTGCCATCATAAGCATCAGATTTGAAAATTTTACTTCCCATACTTAAGTTTTGGGTCTGAGCCAAGTTCCATTGTTGTAGTGTTTTGTTCTTACAGCTGTGACTTTCACTTTAATGACACAAGTCTTTGTGAACTGAGCTATACCTGCTATTTCTGTTACTATTGTAATTCAGCTTTCAATGCTGTATGACCTTTGTACCTTTCAGTAGTTATAGAATCATAGAATCACAGAATCTGCTGGGTTGGAAAAGACCTTTAAGATCATCCAGTCCCACCCTTACCCCAGCACTGCCAAGGTCACCACTAACCCATGGCACTGAGGGCCTTTACATGGTGTGTGAACGCTTCCAGGGACAGTGACTCCAGCACTGCCCTGTGCAGCCTGTTCCGATGCCTGAGCACCCTTTGGGGAAGGATTTGTTCTTCATCTCCGTCTACACCTGCCCTGGTGCAGCTTGAGGCTATTTCCTCTTGCCATGTCCCTTGTTCCTTGAGAGCAGAGACCAGCTCCCTCCTGGCTCCATCCTCCTGTCAGGCAGTTGTAGAAAGCAATAGGGTCCTCCCTGAGCCTTCTTTTCTCCAGACTAAACCACCCAGGTCCCTCAGCCGTTCCTCATCACACTTGTGCTCCAGGCCCTGCACCAGCTCCGTTGCCCTTCTCTGGCCCTGCTCCAGCGCTTCAATGTTTCTCTTGTAGTGAGAGGCCCAGAACTGAGCGCAGGATTCAAGGTGCAGCTTCACCAGTGCCCAGTGCAGGGGGACAGTCACTGCCCTGGCCCTGCTGCCGCGCTGGTGCTGATAAAAGCCAGAATGCTGGTGGCTTCCTGGGCATAAGCTGCTCATGTTCAGCTCCCTCAGTCAGCACCCCCAGCTCCTTTCCCGTGGGCAGTTTCCAGCTGCTCTTCCCCAAGCCTGGAGCCTTGCAGGGGGTTGTTGTGGTCCAAGTGCAGGACCCGGCACTTTGCATTGTTGAACCTCAACCCACTGGCCACAGCCCATGGACCCAGCCTGTCCAGATTCCTCTGCAGAGCTTCCTACCCTTCAGCATATTAACACTCCCACCCGACTTGGTGTCATCTGCAAATTTACACATCCCGGTATGGAGCGATACGGACCAGTCTGCACCAGTACAGAGCAATATAGGCCACTAGGGCCCCAGATACTGCTGGGGTTTCAATATCCCAGTGCTCCCAGTCCCTGCCTCAGGTCTTCCCACTTGCAGCTGTGCTCAACTCCCAATCCCTCCCAGTGCTACCACTACCTGCTGCAGGTGCTCCCAGTCCCTCTCAGTCCTTCCCAGTTCTCCTAGTCCCTCCCGCAGTCCTTCTGTCATGTCTCATTTCAGTAATTTTTTTTCAAATTGCCATTTTTTGAGCTGTTTGGTCCTTTAGCCATGTGCTTCAGTACTTATCAGAGGCTTCCTTTTACACGGGCATGCAGCGATAGGACATGGGGGGAGTGTTTTTGAGCTGAAAGAGGGTAGGTTTAGATTAGACTTTAGGAAGTTGTTCCCTGTGAGGGTGCTGAGGCACTGGCACAGGTTATCCAGAGAAGCTGTGGCTGCCCTATCCCTGGCAGTGTTCAAGGCCAGGCTGGATGGGGCTTGGAGCAGCCTGATCCAGTGGAAGGTGCCCCTGCCCATGGTAGAAAGGCTGGTACTAGATAAGCTTTAAGGGGCCTTCGAAGCCATGCCATTCTAAGGTTCTCAAATTCCTTGACCCACTGTCTAAGCTATCTTTCTTCTGCTCTGAGCTTACTTGGGCAACACTGAGATCGCTTCATAAGTTTGGGTACAACGCCATGACAGCCACACCACGCAGCAGAACGCATGTAATGAATAAGTCCAGCACACATCTGGTCATGGCACCGCACAGTACCCCTCAATAACAACCCCAGGCTGACCCACAGGGTGACCAGAACGTGTGTTACGGCTGACACCAGCACTCCCAACGAGACACAGGCCTGGTTGTTGTTTTATTTCTCTCAAGTTGAGTGCACTTTCTTCTACAGCTGAACCAAACTGTTATCTTTTCTTCTTACTATAGCAGTGAGGGAAGATGCAAGGCAATTCCTTTTGAAAGACTGTTATTCAGAAGTTTATGGTGTAATCTGCTCTTGGAATGGTGATAAGCTTCTGACTCAGTTTCTTTAGAAGCAGGGTCATTGATTGCTCCATTCTCCACATTGGGCTGCAGCAGCAGATTTTTTTTTGTAGCAGATGCCGTCTGGAGTTTGGTCTCCTGTCCATATGAGGGGCTTTTCATCCTCGATAGGGATTTTTTTTGTGGATTCCAATAAAAGAGTATCTCATGCAACTTTGTATTGCCTTCAGTTAATAGTAATTTCTTCTCTGGATGCAAAGAAGTTCACAGTGTAATTTAATTGCTAAGAGATTTTCATTTGCATTGGACTGAAATTCATGTGAAGTGCTATCGTTAAGATCTTGATTCATTGTAGTTGTAATTCCCTTAGCCATATCACAGTAAAATCAATTACACGCTATGCCTTTGTCTGGAGCAGGAAGACAGTAGTAGTACATCTTACTTGTCTTTGTAACATGATTTCCAGTGTGAATAAACTAAATAAGAGAAATTGCCGCCTTCTGTCAGTCTAATCTATTAATGTGAGATTATCCTCTGGCTAAAGGTGATGAAAAGGGTAGTTTATCGTGGTGGGGTTTTCATTTGTTTGTTCGTTTTTTGTTTGGTTTTGGGGCTTTTTTTTGAGTTTATTCTTCTTGTTGTGTTTTATTGCTGATGGGTTTTTCTTAAATATAATTTTATTTTGGAAAATATCTAGAGACTCTGGAAATATGTGTTATTTCCTTGAAAGTGTTTTTAGAAACTTACATCACAAGGAGCAGATGACTTGCAAGTATAGGTTGAAAACTGAGAATACTACTCATCTGGCTGTGTATCTTCAATCCAAAATCTCTTTTTACAGACTGATCACTATCTAGTCCCCAAGTTGTGTTTCAAGGTTTCCAATTATTTATTTGGTCATTTTCCCTGCCATTTGTGAAGGTGATGGTTTTCTTTTCATTTGGGATCATATGGTGATGGGACTTACTGGATTTTTGAGTAATTTTCCTTGTTTCTGTGTGTCCTTTCATAGTAGAGTGTATTCTTCTTTTTTTTTTTTTTTTTTTTTCAATTTTATCTCCACGGATCTAATTCTGGCAGTCTTTCCCCCCTTTCTTATTCAGAAGTGCCCCCATCCCTCTATTATCTTGAATTATTATAGATACTTAGATAGTTTTAGGTAAATTTACTGTGCTAAGGTTTTCTTTGCAGCAGCTGGATTTTGAGGAATTTTGGATGTTAACTTTCAGATTATTTTCCTGTTTTTTTTCAGGCCTCTGGATGGCAGACTCTGAAAAGAAATGCTGTTTTAAGAGGTATGCCACATGTAAGCCAAAATATTCTGGACTAATTTATATATAAATGGTAAGGCCATACTTCTGAGGAGTCCTCCTGCTGATGCTTTCTGTTAACTTCTGTGAATAATAGTTTTCAATGCTAAAATCTCTGTGAAAGGTGAAAGCTTGTACAGAGGTACTTGGTCTTGTCTTACTGGTAACACAGTTTTAGTAGCGAGATCTGTAATATACTGCTTATCTTTTTGCTTGTTCACCTGACCAGAACACTTCCTTAGCGGATGTAGTGACATCCACTTCATCATAGCATGAACAAAACCAGTTGGCTATCTGATGTGTGCATATCTCCTGTGAACCTCTTCTGACTGGGTGTTGGTTTTGTTTGTTTACCTGTTTTTCATTTGGGAATTTAGTCCAGATGCCTTTGTAATTGTCTTCACTCACTTCCTCCTGGTGTGATACAAGACTTGCCATACAGTGAGAGGCTGACACCATGCCAACAGCGTGGAATAAAATACCGTCAGTTCTAACCAAGGCGAAGAAGTACTAATCTTTGTGCAAGTTATAATTTTTGCATATTAGCCGGATGGTTGGAACACTTTGTGTGTTTGGGATTTTGTGTTCCAGCACTTGAGGAGTCTGCCTCTTCTTTTTCTATTGTTGGTATGTTGTTTCTGAATATTTCATTGTTTTGCAGCTGTTAGGAAAACAGTCTCTTCAAAATTGGATTGGATAGTTCTTCTATTATGTCTCCCATCCAATTCAGAAATCATGTAAGTGGCAGATTTTAGGAAAGGAAGCTTTCTTTGTTTTTCAAAGAGAAAGATTGATCTAGCCCAGTCTTTCAGAGCTCTTGTTTTTTGTCTTGTTTGTTTGTTTTGGGTTGTGTTTTCTTTTTTTCAAAACAGGACCTCTTCATTCTTTTTTAGGCACCTTAAGAAGCTTTCCTGTTTATCTAACACAGTTCTGTGTTGATTTGTTGTGTTCTGACCCCAAAATAATACCCAGTGTGAAGAACTAACAACTTGGGTTAAAAGTGACTCTGCGTATCTGAGATTCTGGTGTTGTTGGTTCTTAAGCTGTGCTTACCAAAGTCCTAAACAAAATGAGGCTAAGAAGAAGGGAAGATATTACTGCTATTTGCAAGACACCTGTGGACAGAGGTCAGGATGATAGTGCTGCGCTGTTCTTGGAGGTGCACAATTGTAGGATGAGAGGCATTGCACACAAGTTGCAACACAGGACATTCTTACGAGACAGTAGGAACACTTTTTGCCAATAAGGGTGGTCAGACCCTGGAACAGGTTACTTGGGTTGTGGAATATGCATTCTTTAAGGTTTTCAGAATGCAGCAGGAATAGGCTTACAGCAACTCAAATTATGTGGGCCTACTTTGAGTGCAAGGTTGGATTAGAACTGTTTGGAGATTGCTTCCAATGTACATTATGCTAAGAGTCTATGTAACCTGCTAGACCTGCTGAGGGGGCACTTTTTTGCATTTTACATTTCCTGTAAAAACAGGTAAGGCTCAGGGTGTTGTGTGGGGGTATTTTGTTTGGTTGGTTTTTGTTGGTGGTTTGGGTTGGGTTTTGCTTTGTTTTTAAAGAAGCATCTGTAGTTAAGAAGTGTTTTGTGATTACAGAACTAAGGAATTAAGAGTAACTTCATCTTATTCCTCCAATATGGTTTTGGGGAGGAGGATTGTGCTTTGGTGCTAGTGTTCACTTGTTGGCTGGGTTAAGAGTGAGAAACTTCAATTTTTTGTTACATGTCATGGTTCAGTCAGTGGACTGAGAGTCTCAGGAAGTTACCTACAGTTCTTACAGTTTATTTTAGACTGTTTGCTATAGTAGATACTATTCAAGCAGGTAAATGTGCAGAAGAACTAATGATCTTCTGTGTCCTACATATTTGCCTAGATTGGCTTTGGCTTTCTAGAAACTAAGGTATGGTATTTTTGTGGTCTGCTAACTGCTGTAGAGGCTTAGTGGGAGCCTAAGGTTTGTAGTGTTCAACTGTGAAAGAGGGGCTTTTGGATTGATAAAATGATGTTGTAAATGTTCAGGTTCTGGTCTGTCCTCTAAAATTGCCTCTTTTTATGTAGGAGAACTTCATCGCATAGTTCATTCATTGTTCTTAAAATATTATGTATGCCCCGTCCGAACTGTTTTTTTTTTATCTGGTGCAGGGGTTTTTTTTTTGTGTGTGTGTGTGTGTGTGTGATTTGGGTTTTTTTGTTTTTGTGGTTTGTTTTTGGTTTTTTTCCCCCTTGTCTAATAGCAGTGATTGTTTCTGTAGTGTCTGTCTGTTTGCTGTAGCGTCATGCATTTTCTGGAAAATAAATAATTTCTTTGTTTCAGTTTTCACTGTAATATCTTTGGCTCTTCTGCGTTATTAGTGCTTGGATTCAGTCTGTGGTGATCCTGAACACCTTTCTCTGAATTCTTGCCTAGGCAAGTAGCTAGAATTGTATTGATTTTTAAAGCATTCTTGTAGCTTAATTTCTCTTTTCCCTCTCATGAATTACATTTTCCGTTGTGCTTTATATTTAACTGGTGGTTTTAAGAAATCTGAACATTTCTTAGAATGATATTCAGTAGCTCTTCCCATGTTCTGTTGACATGTACTTGCTTCATTCAGTAGCTTCTTTAGGTGAGAGACCTCATGCATCCAACGGTTTAATGTGTGACTGGCTTTCAGTTAGTTAGAAATAAATCTGTAAAATACAGTTTAGAAAAGTAATTCAGTTTCCTTGCATAGATTCTGGCCTATCTTGTGTACTGCAAAACCAAGCAGTGCTTTTATTCTTCTGTAATGGCTAGTTACTAGCTTAATTAAGAAACCTCAGATACCATAAAATAAATTTGGGTTTCTGTCATTTACTTCTTAGAAGTGAGAACTATAAGTGTTTCTAGCCACTTTTGTATAAGACAGTACAGATTTTAGTGGGTGGGTGTTGGATGCACTTTGCATGGAATATAAAGTACTTTTCCAGTGCTGGTGTAGTTCAGATTAGTGTGGAATTTTGCCTTTTAGTAATTCTTTTTGCTTAATACTACTTCGTGAAACATGGGAGGATGGGGAAAGAGACATTTAAAAAGCAGACAACCCTGTTATGGTATTACTATGTGAAATTTGGGGAACATGTGTTGGTTGCCATTCATATTTTGAATTGTAGTCCATATTAAGCTACGTGAAAAGTAGTATTTGTGAGCCACGGATAGTGAAGTCACTTTAATGGAAAACAGTGTAATTTGTTGACTCCTGCAGCATGGGAACCAAACATAGTATGTTGTAGGCTAGTTTGGCCTGCTCTGTTCATTAACTCAGATGCTGTCCAATTGTGGTAAGGGCACAATTTATTTTTCAATATATTTTGAAAAATAAAGTATAGCTATCTTTAAAAGGCAACTGTTTGTTAAGGCATGGGTATGGTGTGGTGTTTTCTCTAAAAGCAGTTGGTTGCTGAAAAAAAAATTAAATGAGGTGCTTAATGTTTAATTTTGGATTTAACTGCCTTTTAATGGTGTTATGTCATCCTTTGCGCTGATCTGATTCAGATTTCTTAGTACAACAAACTGCAGCTCTGCCAATGAGACTGTTGTAGCTTATAATGTGTTTCTTTAATTAACTTGAATTTAAACAAATGGTATTTCAGAAGGTTTACTTCTCAGCTCTGTTACGGAGACACAGCTTCAAAATTATGCTTTAAATATACAGGGCAAACAGTTATGTAAAAGCATGGTTAAACCTACTATGCCAAATCAGACCTAGTAATTTTTACCTTTCAATTATCAAAATGCTTTCAGTTCTCAAATAGCTTTGGGATTTTTCTGTCTCCAAATTTTTGTGAATGTTTCCTCAATGCTAGGCTGAATGTGATGACACTTAGATTGCTAAAATGGTAGGGTTTCACCTTAAATCCAAGTCCCTTGGTTGGTAAAGGAACTCATTAACACCATTCTATAAAGACTGTTTTCTATGCTGTTTAAATGTTTAACACGCAAAGTAGTGTGGTTTTTACATTGTTTCACTTCTGTGAAGGTTTTTTAAAGTTAGTGCTATCATTGGGCATGCACATGCATATACAACATATGGGAGCATAAAGCTGTATAAACATCAGCAGGGTTAATTCTGGTGGAGCATTTATTCCCAGATGACTTTGACCTGGTCCCTACAGATGTGTTACTTCATCATATGTCTTTTCTGCAGACACCAAAGATGCTAACAAGAAAGATTAAGCTTTGGGACATTAATGCCCACATAACCTGTCGTCTGTGCAATGGGTACCTGATTGATGCTACAACAGTAACAGAATGCTTACATACCTGTGAGTAGAATTATAATTATTTTTTTTAACTTGATGTGCAATGTGTTTTAATGGTTTTTAGTTGAGACAAAAAAAATCTACTGTGCATCAGCCAAAATAATGTGTGCTTTACTAGACACTGCTTTTTTAACAAAGCAAATGAACATTAAAGCTGTACTGCACAAACTTGAAGCCATATACAAACTTGCTGATGACAGTCCCACTGCCTGTGTTTTTGATGAAGGTATTAAACAGTACTGGTAACAGTATGGACCCCCGAGATGATCACTGATCTCCATCTGGCCATTGAGCCATTGGGCACTGCTGTCTGGATGTGACTATCCAGCTGATTGCTTATCAACTGAATAGTCTATCTATCAGTCCATTTCTCTCCAGTTTAGAGAGGAACGATGTTATTGGAGACCATGTCAGAGGCGTTACAGGAGTCTAGAGAGATGACATCTTTAACTCTTCCCTTGTCCACTAATCACTCCACCTTAGAGGGCTACTAAGTTGATCAGGCAAGCTTACCCTTGGTGAAGCCATTGGCTGTCACGAATCACCTCTCTGTCCTCTATATACCTTAGCATAGTATCTGGGAGGCTCTGTTCTATAATCTTCCTATAATGAGTGACTGCTTCAGCAACTTCTACAAAGAAATTTTAAAAATACTAAAGGTCTGTGCCAATGTAGTTTTTTTTCTGGTGGAAATTTAACTGTAATGTGCCCTGTGAAAGTGAGAATTAAAATGGCACCTGGATATCCACTTCTTAAAAGTTTTTTTTTCTTTTAAAAAGTATCCCATTTTGGAATATCTTTTTGTGTTGCATTCATTGCCACTTCATACTTCTCTATGTGGTCATGCCTAAAGCAAATAGGCTTAGTATCTCAGTGGCATACAGGCCCTTGTGACAGCATCTGTGGAAGCTGAATACTGCAGTCAATATAACGGTAACCTGCTAAGAACTTGGTAAGCTACTAGAACCCTTTGTTTTAGTCAATTCCAGAGTGGGATTGTGTGTTGTATGCATTATTAGGAAGACTCTGGCTAGGTACAGATGCCTTATTTCTAGTTCATCATTTCCCTGCATCAAGAACATTAATGAAAGATACTGAAAACTGTGTTCTGTATGATTTGACATCATGCTTGCATGATGTAAAAAATGAACTTCATGTACATTATGGTAAGGTGTGCTTCTGTGACTGTATAAAAACTTTTTTTTTTTCTGTTATGTTTATTTTTTTTAATTATGAGTGATCTTGTTGTTAGTCTGTAGAAGCTGCCTAGTGAAATATTTGGAGGAAAACAACACCTGTCCTACCTGTAGAATTGTTATACATCAGAGCCACCCGTTACAGTATATTGGGTAAGTATGAAAGCAGAACTGCTACTGTCTTCACTCTAGACTAGTTCAACCTCTTTAACACAGCACATCTTTTTCCTAAATTTTCTTACTTATCAGCATGTTAAATGTTTAAAAGGAAGTTTGAAGGTGACTGAGGAAATATGGAATCAAGCTTTGCTATGAATTTGCAAGTCCTTGAGATCTGTTAGCTTGTCAGACTTAAAAGCAAGCAAAGTATGCTCTTTACTGTTTAATTTCTGTGTGAGTTATAATTAGATTTAGTAATCTCTCATTTTATATTTGTCTGTCATAAAAGTTACATAAACAAAACATTTGTAGAAATCATACTTTTACAAAATCCTCAAAATAGTCTCTGTTGAACACTGCTTTTCAGTGTCTGGCAGTAATGAGAGCAAAAATTGTCAGCTTTATTGTTCAGCTGATCTTTCAAAGGTCTATTTAGTACATAGGAAGAGGTAAGAATATGGCAGCAGCAAAAATATTAGACAAGTGGCTTAGATAGAATGGAACAGTCTTGTCCTTTGTTCTGTTTTGATTCCTAGACAGATTGCTCTCACTTTCTGACCTAACATGAATGTAGTATTGTTAATCTGTTTCCTTTTCAATTTCTTTTTAACTAAGTGGGGTTTTTTTTGCTTTATTTTGTTTTGTTTGGGTTGTTGTTTTGATTTGGTTTTTGGTTAGTTGGTTTTGTTGTTGTTGAGGTTTTTTTTTCTTTTTCGTTCCAAAAAGACATTCCTTTTCCTTTAGTGCTTTTCTTTGAATTTACTGAAATATAGTAACTTCTGATGAAAATCCATTGTGACAGTGTGATTGCTATAGTTGTTGCTGCTATTAAGTAGCGTTTTGCCTTAACTTCTTGTATAGAGTTTGTTTTCATTTGTGACTGTTTCAGTGTGCCCTTAGTTCCATAACAACTTCTAAAGCAATGCTTATAGAAAATGAGTTTGATTTCTGTTCACTTTTACAGAAAACTGTCGATGTTTTATACATGCTTACACTGCTTAAGCTGACCCTGACTGGGGAGCCTGAAACTAGCTGTGCCATTTTTGCATCTGAAGAATGACAGTGTACACTGATAATACGTTGTATGATAACACTGATAATACCCTATATGAGTGTATGCTTTGAAGGGACAAGTAGATGCTAATAGGATAGAACTAATAAATTACACTTAAGATAGCATGTTTGTCTTATGTTGGGCTACAGGAACACACCAGTGCCGTGATTCAGAAGCCATTTTCTGTGCCAAAAGGGACTAGGAAACAGCACCAAATAGAGAACTAGAAAGAAATTTGCTACTTGGTTTTGGTCCTTGAATACACTTCAAAGAAAATATTTTGTCTGAACTAGTTATAAGATGCTGCCCAGCCTATTCTGTACACACACACACATATATATATTAATAAAGAATTGACAGGTGATTTGTGTCTTAGAATGTAGATTTGTGCTCCTATTATCTCCCTCTCTGAAAAATAGGTAAACAAAATGTGTCGTCTTTGAATGTTGTTAAATTCTCACCTCTGACCTAATAGTGATATCTGATTGTCCTGGTTTTGGCTGCTATAGAGGTAATTTTCTTCCTAGTAGTTGGTACAATGCTGTGTTTTGTTTTCAGTCTGAGAAGTGCCCTATTTTAGACTAAAACAGAATTTTGTCTGTGTGAGCTGGGAATTAAAACCAGGCCTGCTGCTCTAGTTTCAGTAGGATTATTACCTTTCTTTTATTTCAGCCACAAGACAGACTTCTGAGCAATGTAAAATGTTGGGTTTCAGGGCAAAGTAAGAATTTTTTTGTTGTGGCCTTTTCCTGTGAACTGTTTTCTTGTGGTTTTGGAGAAGCTTTGTAAATATAACTAAGTAATCTAGAAATGTGAGAGATGAGTCTGCAGGGTAAGAAACAGACTGTCCTGGATTCTTCTGTGATAAAAATGAGTTTACTGCAAATTTGTCAAAGAATTTTGAGGGTGTTAGTGTCATACTTACTTTATATAGGCAAGTATGTCATTTTCATCATCTTCCACATGTCCAAGGCTATTCTTCCTCAAACTTCAATTGGGTTTCTGTCTTAGTCTGTACTTTTTCATAATTTCTTTCATGTTACTGTCCTTTCTCATTTGATATAAATGCTGACTTGAGAATATTAATTCTTCTTAGGTGAATTTAGAGATTTTACACCAATTTAGTCCTGTAACTTTTTTTTAAGAGAAATGTTTTGAATCAAGATGGTTGCCTTAAACTTTTGATTTTGTTTTTTTTCTTGCTAGTCATGACAGAACAATGCAAGATATTGTTTACAAACTTGTGCCAGGCCTCCAAGAAGGTGAGTTGTGGTCTGACCTTCTGTAGAGGTCATTTTGCACATGCTTCTTTAACATTTAAAGTTTAAGACGATGAAAATGATCAGGGGAACACTGATGCAAAATACGTTCCTTATTTGTGTAATTTCTGGTGATTATTTTCATACCTGTGCTAGCAGCAGTTGGGGGTGGTGGGATGAAAGACAGGGTATTTCTTCTAAAAGTACCATTAGATAAAGCAGAATAATAATGGTTTAGCTTTTGAATGTTGGCACACTGTAGCTGTCATTTGTTCTTGTTAAACTGTGTACTTAAACCTGTTGTGCCAACTTCCTAGGATTCTTCAAGGTAGAATGTAATGCAGAACAGCTTTTAGTTTCAGTTTCTGCTACTGTGTGAATCCTTTTTTAGCAGGTAATTTTCAGTTTATGTTTTCAAAATCCTTTTTGAGACTGGATCTATTCAACTAAGTAAGTCCTTTTAGTATCTGGTCAGTATTTTTTGTCTTAATGTATGTTACCACTTTAGTTTAAACGCAGTATTTTAAGTCACTTGAGCTGCAAAACCAAAACATTCTCAAAGATCTGTAAGACTGAATAGAACATTGAAAAAATTTTCTCACATACTGAAAATTTTAACTATAAATAAAAATTGATAAAGACAGGTCTGACTGTAGGAGGGCTTAAAAATAAGGTATAGTATTTTAAATACTGTCATTCTAATAGGAATGCTATAATGATTCTGTAATATTCTAACTCCAAAAAATAAGATGAGGTGTGACGTAAGAAATAGCAGAGATAGAAAAATAGTAAATCCTGGCAGCACCACTACTTGTTGGGAAGCCTGTTTCACTGAAGAGGAAGGGATTTGGAATAACTTCATAAATATTGCATTAGAACTTTATTACAGGGATTAATATTTACAATTTTAAACAGCGGAAATGAAAAAGCAAAGGGAGTTTTATCACAAACTGGGCATGGAAGTTCCAGGGGACATCAAAGGAGAGACATGTTCTACAAAACAGCATCTAGATACCCATCGAAATGGTAAATGGTCCTTAATTTATTCTGTCTTGCGCGGGTGACAGCTAGTAAATTGGTGAACAGAGCTGTTGGCAGTAATGTGCCTAGTTGGTTTATTACAATTACAGTTGGTGTATAACACAGAAGAGTACAGTGTGTGTAGGATTGTTGCTTTGTCCCATATTTGTGTACAGAATCTTTCTTTTCACCTGGTTGTAGCAGATGAGTGGAGTAAGGAGATTTCCATAATAGTGCCTACATGGGGACTCTGTGAAACTATCCATCTTCTGGGCTGCTAATGGTTGAACTGAAGGTTATGCATTGTACGTATGTATTTCTGTCTTTCGTGCTGTTGGCAGCTAGTGTTACCTAAGCAGACAAGCACGATTTGGGAAGAGCAAAGCTTATTCTATATTGCAGTCCTGAACTGTGCTGTTTTAATCATATCAGCATTACAAGTTGCTGCTGAGTGTTATCCTGTGTATCTGGTTTCTTACATAAGGTGAAACAAAACCAGATGAAAATTCAAACAAAGAAACTTCAGAGGAAAAACAGGAAGAAGATAATGACTACCACCGAAGTGATGAACAGGTGAGCTTTTAAGGGCATGTTTTAGTTTTATCTTGTTTAGCTTTAGTGCTTTGGTAGGCAAACAGAGAAGAAAAATAACTATTTCAGGCTACTTTTTCTGTCATCTGATGCAAACAAGATGCAGTGTTGGCCGATGCTTTTGTGCAAGCATGAGTTCCATCTCTGTGTTTTGTCAGGAATGGAGAATATGTTAAAGACATTTGCATTAGCATTTGATAGTTCTTACTGCTTGTTCACGAGTTTCCAAAGTATTTATTTACTTTCAAAACAAATTCAGGTTATTTTGCCCCCCTTCTGAAGGAGTATATCCCAGTGTGCTGTGATGAATTCAGCTGAATACGTATTAATAATTATGAACAAAACCTTTTGCACTTTCACTGACTTACAGTTTATTTTGTTTTAAACCTCTGATACAAGGACAGTGTTATGCCTGTACCATAAAAATAGTATGAAAGCTGATAAGTTTACTACTGGGTTGTAAATATAAAGCATTTTTGAAACTTCTTTTGGAATCAACAAGCATTCAGTTTTAATTTTTCCTGTTAATGTGTGCCCAAGGCAAATTAAACTCTGATGTTTTCATTTAAATTGCAAGGTAAGAGAACTTTGAAAGAGATTGTCCCTAGTATTAAATCCTCTCAGTGGATAAAGTAAATCATCACAAAGAGTTTAAACTAAGTAGTGAATATCTGAATGAGAAAAGAGGTGAGAACTGAAGCATAGAAATCAGAGACACCTTTTGGAGGGATAACGTTTAGAATTTTGAAAATTTCTCATGTCGTTTGTATCCATTCTTTTTAAACTTTTAAGTTCTCTTTTAAACATCTGTTAAAATTCTGTTTTAAACTGAATTTAGCAATTGCATTAAAAGCTAGAAGTCACTTTAGAAGCAATCATTAAAAATAGGCAGTGGTATTTGTACCGCTTATCTTACTCTAGCTTTTGATGTATGGTCCTCTTGAGCTATTGGCAGCCAGTGAATTTGTACCGGAGCAGTCTTGTGCCAACATCAAAAATTCTTTCTTGAACTTTTTTGTCTAGATCTGTTTTGGTTGTAGTTTGGTTTTATCACTAAACTGACTAGATGTTAGAAAATGTTGTGGGTTTTTTTTAATGGGCATTTCAGTTTAAGAAATACTAGTACCGTACTTTTTCACTTTGTTGCCTTAATGAAAACTGCATATGGAGTACGTAGAGGGGACTGCAGAAAACTGTTCCAGCCAACCCTGTTTGCTTTTTCCTGAAGGTAAGCATCTGCTTGGAATGCAATAGCAGCAAATTACGTGGACTGAAACGAAAATGGATTCGTTGCTCAGCACAAGCAACTGTCTTGCATCTAAAGAAGTTCATTGCCAAAAAGCTAAACCTTTCTTCTTTCAACGAGGTAATATTTTCATTTTTTAAAGTTATATTCCAGATACAAAAGCTTTGTGAAAAATGTGGGGTTGTTCTTTTAGTCTGATTCTGTTTTCAGAAAACAGAAGCATACACCATTACTTTCATTATATGTTATATATCTTTTTTTTTGTCCTTTTTTGAAGCTATATAGGGCTTGCCTCTTAGTTTGTTATGCACCTTTTCATGTCTTTATATAACTAGTTGAGCTAAAAGGCTTGGCTCTGTGTTTCCGTGTGTGTTGAAATGGTCTCTGGCAAGGTGCTTTGTTTGTCACTGTGTGGTTGGGTGTACCCTAGCCTTTCAGAGATTGCACACACAGTGCAGGGGACAGGCAGTAGCAAACACTTGCACTGCTGGAGCTCAGGTTAAGAGAAAGCACCATAGGTGCTGTTCATGCTTTCAGTGAAGTTTCTGCTTGCCATGACTAGAGTGTTATCATGTACCTACTTTTCCCTGCCCCTGCAGGGAATACTTGGAATCATGGGAAGAATTTATGGTAAAAGGTACAGAAAGAAAGGCAATTCTTTGCACTTTTAGTTCAGATTCAAAATTACCAGTGGTGAAACATACAAATGCAGCCTCTGTTTACCACTTTGCTGGGTCTTAGTCGCAGTCTTTAGACATCTCAAGTGACTAAGCTTGACATCTCCCAACCTCACATTATGTCACTGATCCACTGAATTGCAGTAAGACTTTTCATTCAAATCATCTGCTTTCAAGTCCATTGTTAACACGTTTGTGATCGAGCTTCTCCAGCAGTCAGTTTGCATCTGTATCACTCTTCCTTCTAGCTTCTGTGCACTTCGAATCAACACACTGTCTTATGGTCAGAGTATGTCCCCAAGCTCTGCTAGCCTTCTTGAGCAAAACTGTATTTCCTGTGTTGTCTTCAGCTGGCTTGGAAGTGGTTGACTGCTGGCTGTCACACAGCATCAACACAGCCACCGTCACTGTTCAAAAGAGAGTATTTGTGTGTTTGTTTAAGCTCTCCATTCCACTGTGTCAGTCTGTGGTATAACAACTTGCCTGGCTTTTATTAAAGGAAAAAGTTTCAGAACTACTGTTTATTCCTTTGCTATCTCTTTCTGTCTTCTTAAAGAGTACATAAATTCTAGTGTAATCAGTGTACAATTACCAAGTAACAAGTCCATAGTAGAAGGATCTAAGCTTGTGGGCACAGGGGCTATTGCAGGTTTGAGCTATTGCCAGTTAGACGAGCCGTGTATGTGAACTGTATGCCCAGTAAGGCCTTTTTGTGTTGTGTGTTAAAGCGGGATTGATATAAGTCACCTTGGTGGAGCTTAGTGTTTTCATGCATGTTCCCTGTTTCAGTTCACGTTCAACTGATTAGGAGTCATATGGTCCTCATGTTTTTATGTTTATATCCTCACTGCTTCTAATATCAGAGCTTTCAGCACTGAGAAAGAAAAGTGAAAAAATGGGTATTGGGTATCTGCAGAGGACCCATAAAATACAGTGTACGAGGGAGGTGGCAGATAGGTTTGGGTTTTTTTAAATTCATCCTTGCAGCAGACAGCCACCTGGCTGATGTCAGGTAAAGAATTTTCATCATAATGTTAAATAACAGAGCTGTCTTTGAGATCTGTGAATTCTGTTTCCTTGATTATTCATAGAGCCTTTTTAAAAGCATGTGAAGCTTTCAGGAAAAGGCAGTAGTATTGCTTGGGAAGCTAACCAGTTAAGATAGTTAAGTCCAGTCCATGCAGTATTTCCTAGGTAGGCACAGATCTGGTCTTTTGGCATTCTGTGATAAGAGAAAACATGCTTTTTCTCTCCTGGTACTATTTTTGTCTACAGAGCAGCTTCAAGATGACTGCTTCCAGTGTCTTCGAAGGAAAAAAAAAAATGTTGACAAACATTTGTAGTATTATCTGAAATATGTTGCTCCATGTACATGTCCCAGTGAATTAACTGTTGCCTTTGTTTTGTCAGCTGGACATATTATGCAATGAAGAGATTCTTGGCAAGGACCACACGCTCAAGTTTGTAGTTGTTACTAGATGGAGATTTAAGGTATGACACAGTGGTTCCTTGTAAATCATGAAGTGGCCAAATAAAATGTTTCTAAAACAAGCATCACGTGGAACTATTTTGGAGTAATTGCAGACTCAATCAAAAGATTCTTCAAGAAGTATCTAGTACAGCATCCCTGAACACCAAGTATTGATTTTTGTGAAGGAAAGAGGAATTAAGTATTGATTGCAAGGGAAAAGGGAACACTGCCTTGACTGTCAAAATTGTTATCAAGTCTGGCAAAGGAAGTGGAAGACACAAGAAAGCATTATTCTTATCTATTTTAGGTAAAACTGGTTTTGATCCATGTAGGTGGGGAAATCAATTGTGATGCAGAAAAGGCAGCAAATTTCAGCGCAGTTCTCTTCTGTACCTCAAGAAGTCTCTTTTACTTCTAAAGCAGAGGCAGTAACTGCAGTACTTGTCTGCCTTAGTTAAGGGAACTTCTAGTAGCATTTAGTAGGCATAAACAAGGGCAGTTAAAAGTGTACATCTTTGAGTTGCTTGTTGTGGTTTCTTTAAACAACTTCCTTCAGACTGAATAGTAAACAGTGGAGCATTCATTCTGAGTATAAGCTATCACATTAATAATTACAGCTCAAGTAAAATGAGTGTAAGAATGAATCACAAAATTGAGCACTTAGGAGGCAAGTCACACCTGTAGAGTCAGTATATGTGTATTTGGGGATGTTTGAACTAAGAGGTAGTGTTCAATAAAGGACAAGCTACACAGTCAAAGTTTGCAGCATACACTGAGGTGGAACCACTTGATGGCTTTTGATGCATATCTGGAAGAGGCGCCGGTGGGAGCAGGGAATTGTTTTTTTTTGTCTTGGCATAGAAGAATCAAATTGTGCATCTCTGCAAATCTGCTGTTCGCCTTGATCATGGAAATCTACACAACTGTGTGTCAATTGCCTTCTCAAGTGAAAGAGGTGGTTGATGTAAAAAATATCACCTGAGGGTGGGAGGTCTAGAACAGACAAGAGGAAGCAGTTCTTGACATGAGGCACAGAGCTCCTTCATGCAGGATGTGGTGGATGGTAGAAGTTTTACCTGCTCATGAAAAAAGCAGTGAATACACTCACAGAAAAGGAATCACGTGAGAGTTGTGTGATGTGAAGTGTCATGTGCTCTTACGCTGCTTTCTAGACATCTGCATTTCTCCCTTAATGGGGATGGGTTTTGTGAGTTAAACAGAGCAGCTCCTGAGACAAAAAAGCGAAAGGATTCTCCATCTCTTGTTTGAGCTTCACTGATGATTGCATCTCGTCTTTGAATTTTTGACAGGGCAGATAGCTACTCTGATCATTCATTTAAGTTTTACTTTATGAAACAGAAGTTTCGCCTATTTAATAGGTTATTTCTGATTTTGTTTCTGAACTTACCTAATATTTCTGTCTTGCAGAAAGCACCATTACTGCTACACTACAGACCCAAAATGGACTTGCTGTAAGAGAACTTTATTGTCCTTCTGGACAGAGTTTTTTGCAGAGACTATCATCTGGCACCTTCTTAGTGCATCACTAATCACATGACACAAACCAGCTGAATAAATTTAGAAGACTGTAGGGCTTTCATAGTGGACTGTCCTTCTGAATATTTCTTCTAGGGATGTACTACCAAGAATTCTGAACAGAAAATATTTATACTTTTTTTTTGTACAGAAGAAGTAAGTCGCAACTCAACAAGACACTACCAGCACTAAGTTTACAGATACTGAAAGCACTTCACAGTTCTATGTAGCTCAGCGTGATTTATCTCTTACAGTTACACAGAAATAAGTTAGAATGTTGTGATTTAAAAATGTTGCTTTTGACACCAAGTTGCATTAAGTTACTTTTCACATTCTGAATCTTTAAAAACTATATTTTTGCAAAGTGTTATTGTCTTATATAGTATGCCTGATTGCATTGGCTTTATTCAAGTTATTCTGTAGACCATTGAAAATACCTAATGATATGGTGATAATTTATTATGCTGCATTGAAACTTCTGGAAATCTGGGAAACCAGTAAGTTTGTAATTTTTCCCAGTTACTGCTCTCCCTTGCTTTGTGTTTTAGTAAAGTTTTGATACTCCCTGATGCATGTTGATTTGGTAAGATTAATAGAAATTATTTCAGTTGATTTTAATGTGCCCTGATATTTTGCTGTGGCATAAATTGCACCACATAATGATGAATAGTCAAAAGTGCTAGATTTGTGAACTTTAAAAAATCAACCCAAAACATTTCTTATGAGTTGTGGCTTGCAGAAATCGGTTTTTAATTTAGAGAGAATTTGCTCTCACTAGCTATTGAAGCACTGGCTCTTGGGCTACTTTGGGTGATATCGCAGTTTTAATTTCATTTATCAAGAATTCCTTAGATCATTTTGAGCAGGTTTATATTTCCTTTACCTGTTTTCTTATGAAACCATAGTATTTTCTTTAGCGCAATTCCTAACTACTGGGGGATGGTCAGACAAGATTTTATTAGCACCTTCTGGCCTTAACTGATAATTTTGTTTGCATCCACACTAATGGATGCAAGATAATACACATGCATGCATGTATGCATACATCTGTACACACATTTAACTATATATGTTATAGAATGCACCCTCAATAGCATTTAGCAGGGTTCACAGCACTTTTTGCAAGGCTTTTTGAGATAGTTGGCTTTTCAGAAAAAGTGGCTGAAAGTGATTTCTGCAAGCTGCATACATTATGATACAGCATATATAGTAGGATAGAATGTTTGTCTGGCATAAGTGTCAAGTCACTGAAAACAGGCTATGCCATGTTATTGACAGCTGGAAATCATTAACCTTCTAATTTTTGGAAGAGTTTTCCAGTGAGCTGAAAATGCTTGTTGCTATTCCTATTGTTAAAGCCTGTATTTTATTATTTTTTTTTAATATAAATTGTCTTTGGATAAGAAAACAAGTTTGTCTGTAACTGTCCTGCTTCTTCTAGCTGTGCTCCTTCTCCTCTTCTGATAGAAAGTGTTACTTGCTACTTGATAACAGGAATTTGATACTGCAAAATGTTTATCCAAGCTTTGTAAATCCTCTTTCTCTTTGCAAGTTCTCAAAGCACCACATTCCTCAGCATGTGTCTTCAGTCCTCTGCTGCTGCAGAAGGGATGCTCCAACTTGTGTTTATGTTTGAAAACAGGATTCCTCATTTTTAATTACAGTCACAGATGTCAACATGAAGGAAATCAAAAAGTGTGTGAGCAGAGAATGAAAGAGAGCTTACTAAACTGTGGAGATTGAAGAGAGAACTACACAAAGGCCAAAAAGTGCTGCTATCTTGCAGATGAGGATATGGGATGGCTGCATTTGAATTTGGGTTATGCAGAATTCTACAGCTGGGTTTGGCTGGGTTGGGAAGGCAGGTGGGGAGTGGTGTACATCCACATGAACAATGGGATCCAGCTTCGCTCTGGTTTTGTCTTACTGTTTGTGAACTCAAATATATGAAGTTTGGATTTTTTTTTTTGTTTTTTCCTGTCTGTAACATTACTTGAACTGGCAGAAAAGAACAAATGAGATAATGAGTCTATCATTTTTTCTAATCTTTTCATGAAACAGTGAATGCAGGTGATATGGATGTGTACACAAACTGACATACTAAGCCTTCTGGAGGTGTTTCCGTGGTTGTTAATTGTCTTACTGTAAGTAAGGACTTTCTTTAGCCACTGAGGCACTGAGAATTTAAACAGGGCTGTAAGTGTGCTCCCTCTGTGCACCCTGAGTATACAGACACTGGCTGTACCTGATATAGACATAAAATTAAAGCATTCTGTTTAACTTGACTTAATCAGGATACATATATACATGAAAGCAAATACATATATTTATGCGTGAGATCTGCCTATCTCAGAGTGTGTGTACTGCAGAAACTTTGTACAATGATATTGACACGGTGCTGTTGAAGCACATTGGGGTTTTAGTACTTTCCTGTACTTCACTTGTGCAGCTGAGAAATCAGTTACAAACATTTAAATTCACAAGTCTTTCAAATCTGTGTCTTGCTGTAACAATCTACAGTATAGAACATACATTTATAAGTTTATAACCACCTTCAGAATCACTTGAATTTTTATGGTGCTACCAGTATATTGAAAACTGTGCTTATACCTGTATTGATACATAAATTCAAGCCAGTATTTATAGAATCACAGAATGGCTTGGGTTGGAAGGGACCTTAAAGATCATCCAGTTCCAACCCCCCTGCCTGCACCTGGTTTTTTTTTTACTCATAATTGTGTGTTACTGCTTTTGCAATGTGCTTAATATGGTAAAACCTCACCAGTAAAAAGAAGAAAAATAAAAATAACAAACAAATAAAAAGCCACCCAGTTATTTTTCTAAATCACATGTCACAATGTATTTGCTACAGAAACTGTGACTGTGTCTGGACTATATGTTTATTTCCTTTAGCCTTACTAAAAGACTACAGTGCAATTAAATGGAGGTCAGAGGGAGGTGTCCTAGGGTCAGAGACTTGTTTCACTTCTGTAAAGCCTAAGACACAATTAGTTTATATCAAGATTATATTGGGTAAAACAAGTCTGATACTTTTCAGAGTTAAGACTCAGCATACATATTTCTTTGTCCTCGTGAGATCAAGTTAGTTTATTCTGGCTTTCATGAAGATGCCATTACGGTGAAGTAGTTATCACAATTGCTTCTGCTGGTAAATAACTGCAGTAAAGAAGTATCTTGTTGCATTATCCTCAGCAGCAATGAGACTGATAAATCACCCAGGCTCAGTGTCTCATTAAATGTAGTTTCATTAAGAATAGATAATTCAGACAGAATATATAATATTGAATTTAAATAAGATTGGGGGTTTTAAATTTTAACTTTATAAAATTATTTATTCTATTTTAAGCCTTCTGTCTTATTTTACCATCCAAGTATTTTTCTTTCAGTGGTCCAGCTTTATTTACGGGCATATAAAATGAAATTGTAAGATGTTTTTACAAGCTTCTTCCTTTTACATTGAGCTTGAGTAGCTTTTGTTTGTTTTTGTTCTGTATGGATAAAAAGCATTACTTATGCTTTTGTGCAATAGGTTTGAAACATGCATTTATTAGGCATATGTTTAAATTGTAAATGTCACATCTACTGACCGTTAAATTTAAAAGGAATGTAGATGGCTTTTCTGAGTTGTTCAAATGGGGTCTTTTATTTGGAGCTATGATTTGGGTGGTTGTTTCCTGATTTGTATTTTTGCGTTTGTTTGGTTTTTTTAATTGGGTTTTTGTTTTGTTTTCTGTTTGGGGTTTTTTTTAGAGTGAAGTGTGGGGTTTAAATTTGTGTAAGTACAAGAACTGTCTGTCAGCAATATTTTAAAATAAATGATCTTGCAAGAAACCTTAATGTGAATTGTGGAAGCAATCAGCAAGACTTAAAGCCTATCTGAAGATGCTTTGTGCCATTGTTATGTCTGGTATATTTGTGTACCATCAAACCTAGGAATATTTGTTTTTATTGGTTGTGCAATAGTATACACAACTTTCACCTCTGGGGATATTGGACCATAAGAAATATCAGACCACAGATATAATGGTGCTATTTTTTTTCCAATAGGCTATGAGCCTTTAAAAGCTTATCTGGCTCTTATTGTCTTTATAACGTAGTCGTAGGAGATTGATTGAGTTTTTTTTTCTACTGGATGATTAATAAAACTGTACAACTAGCCTGTTTTACAGCATTCAGCATCTTACCATTGAGCTAAAGATATTAGGAAAAAGCCAACCAATCTGTACATCAGCAAGATAAATCTTACTAAGTACTTAAAATGTATTTTGTACAGAAGCCTTGACTGTACAGAGAAGTCAAGTTGCTGTATTTCCTCAGGTAATCAGTTTGGATGTTTCAATGGAAATGTTGATGCCACCTACACTTCAGTTAGTCTGCCTAAAGTTGGTAGCAGGGCAAAAGATTGTCCCATACACTAGAATCCCTACATAAGCTATAATTAACTGTAACTAAGGTCTTGAGATCTGTTGTTGAAGTAAGAAGTTGCAATGGGAAAACATGAAGAAACATGGAACAGAGCTTCAATCTCTGCTTTAATCAAAACTTGCCATTGGAAGAGATGCTTTCTAGGAACTTGTGTCTTGTTGCAAGTCAGCAGTAATGTTTTGCTATGAAGTTAGAGTTTCATCTGTAGACAGATTAAAGCTCTGGTCCTGCTATTGGATCCATGCTTGATCATCCTTAGGGCTTCTTGGAAATCTTTTGAAGCCACAATGACCTGAGAAGATCCTAGTGGTAGGATAGGAACTAAATATCCAATTCTATGAAAATTTTGTATTGACAACTTTATAAATAGCTTCAACAGTTCTGCAGAAAGCAGTGGGGTCATTCTTGTGAATGGTTAGGCTGAAGGAAGGATTTTTGAGTAATGATGTTCACTTTTTTTTTTTTTTTTTTTTTCATTTGAAACTAAAGCATTGGTTTAGTGGAATCTTACATTCAAGTGATTTACCTGGACAAAAGGAGAGTATGTTCTTTCCTCCTGCAACAAGATTTTATGGTTAAGGGACAATAAGCCAGTGCAACCACTAAGCCTTTATCCTCATATGTGGCATAATAAAGATTCTGGAACTGTCACAGTGTAAAACCGTATTTTTGGCTTAGCTTCATTTGAAAGTTTACAATTTTTTATGCTTTGTGTTGCTGTGTAATTTTTGTACTATTGGTGGCTAGCTTTGTCTGAATAGCCGTTGGGGATTACTGCTTAATGTTTTGATTTTATGATAGTGAAGCTTGTATCCAGTGTTTTGCCAATTAATATTATATGCTTGTTAATAAAAGCAGAGAAACTAACTGAAATACTGTCAGGCTGGAAGTTATTGTCCCATTTTTCCCCAAGAACATAAGGAACCTAGCCATCATAATATCATAGTCTTGAACAAAGCGTGACTGAAACTATGGTGGTGAGCCATTGCATTGTTATGATTGGCCTTTTACTCAAAACACAAGCATGGCCCAAAGCATTACTCCACTGCATGGAATGACCATATGTGTGTGGCAAGTAACTGCTGGTGAGGAAATGAAATGGCTTCAGCTACAAAAAGGGGAACCCAGCTGCCCTGATGTCTTTATGTATGTGTGGATGGAAAGGTACTTACCTGACCTGTATGTGTCACTGTCAATATTACCTGGCAATGTTGACACACAAGGGCTGACTGTAGCATAACAGAACACAGACATTCACTTAGATAAATGACAAATAGAAAAGCATAGCCACACACCTTCCAGTTTTACTTAATTTTAATTTGATGTGCTGCTAGGGGGAAAAAGGTCTTTTACTTAGAGAAAGCTTTGATTAATGAACTGCGTGTATTTTGCCTTTTTAAAAATCGGTCTGTTGTGGTATTGCAAACATTGATGTTTGCCCTCTTCATAACTTCAAGACCTTTTTTCCTTCAAAATCCTTGAGACTACTGCCCTAGGTTCAGCTGTAATAGCTATTTTTCTCCTTCCTAGCAGGTGGTGCAGGTCTGTGTTTTGGCTTTAGTCTGGGCACAGTGCTGATAACACACTGATGTTTCAGTTGTTGCTAAGTAATGTTTACTCCAATCAAGGACTTTTCAGTCTCTAGTGAGGAGGGTCCCCGGGAGCCGGGAGGGAGCAGAGACAGGACACCTGACGCAAACTGGCCAAAGGCATATTCCATACCACAGCACATCATGTCCAGCATATGAACTGAGGGGCATCATCCAGAAGGCACAGATCACTGCTGCGATCTGTGTGGGCATCAGTTGGTGGGTGCTGAGCAATTGTATTGTGCATCACTTGTGTTTATTCTTATTCTTTTTCCCTTCTGTTTTTAGTTTTATATTCTCTCCCCCTGTTATTTCTCTTATCATTAGTAGTAGTTTCATATTATGCCTTAGTTACTGGACTGTTCTTATCTTAACCCATGGGGTTTACATTCTTTTGGTTTTCCACCCTTGATTTTTGCTGGGGGGTGGGGGAGGAAACAAGGGAAGGACTGAGTGAGTGGTTTCTAAGCGGCTTCTGAGTTACTGGCTGGCTTAAACCATTACATTTACTTTAGTACCAGAACAGAGCGAAGGTATGGGGGAATTTTTAGATAATTGTGAAATGCTTAGTTGAGATAATAGTGCTGCAAAGAGGATGATGCCAGACTCCTTCCAGTGGTGCCCAGTGACAGGATGAGGAGCAATGGCCATGCACTAAAACAAGCAGTTTCACCAAAGCATGAGGAAGAACATTTCGTTGAGGTTGACAGAGCAGCAGAACAGGCTGCCCAGGGGGGTTACGGAGTTTCCCTCTCGGGAGACATTCAAAACCTGTCTGGACATGTTCCTGTGTAACCTACTCTTGTGGCCCTGCCTTGGCAGAAGGGTTGGACTGGATGATCTCCAGAGGCCCCTTCCAACCCTAATGATTCTGTGATTCTGTGAAAATAAACTGCAAAGCAGATGCTACACTACTTGTATTTCTTACAGTATCTGCTTACAGTACTGCAAATGTATAGCTTGTGAACTGCTCTATAGATACTGAGAGAGGAGGAAGGGCTTTTATTCCTGCTATTGGCTTGTTAGGAACTACTGACAACTATGAGCTGGTTTTATTCATACATATATATTTCTTGTTTGCACTGATAGTACCAATGTGCAGTTGTGCTGAAATCAGGCTTCTGCCAGTTAATAACTTCACTTACATGCCAGCATGAGAGACTTAGAGCAGAAAGGTCCCTTTGGCTTTGTAGTCACTTAAAAGTGACTCGAGGTTACCACTAATTGAGCAAGTGTTGCGTTTTGTAAATCTTCCATGCACTCAGTATTAGTGGTTCTAGTACTTCCCTGAACAGAAGTTTCCCTGGTTCCTTGAATGCTGGTTGCTTCCATCTACTCTACGAGAGCTGCAGGCAAATATCTGGTTGTTTTGGTTAGCTAGCAGCAACATCTGCAGTGGAAGCATACGTGTCTGAGACAGCAGCTTACTACTGCCACCAAATTTTTTTGTACGCTGTTTGCTCACAGCTCAGCAACAAGAATTAAGAATCATCATAGAATCAAGAATCAGCTAGGTTGGAAAAGACCTTTAAGATCATCAAGTCCAACCATTACCTGAAGACTGCCAAGACTCCCACTAGACTATACCACTGAGAGTCTCATCTACATGGTTTTTGAACACTTCAGGGCTGGTGGTTCCACCACTTCCCTGGGAAGCCTGGGCCAAAGCCTGAGCACCCTCTCAGTGAAGAAATTTTTCCTAGTATTCAATCCAAGCCTCCCCTGGTGCTGTCTGAGGCTATTGCCTCTTGTCCTATTGCTTGTAACTTGGGAGAAGAGACCGACCCCCACCTCACTCCAACCTCCTTTCAGTTAATTGTAGAGAGCAGTAAGGGCCCTCCTGAGCCTTTTCTGCTCTAGACTAAACAACCTCAGTTCTCTCAGCCGTTCTTCATAAGTCTTGTGGCCCAGACCCTTCGCCAGCTTTGTTGCCCTCTTCTGGACCTGCTTCAGGACCTCAGTGTCCTTCTTTTAGTGAGGGGCCCAGAACTGAACACAGTATTCAAGGTGTGGCCTCACCGGTGCCAAGTACAAGGCGTCGATCACTGCCATGGCCCTGCTGGCTGTGCTGTTTCTCATGCAGGCCAGGATGCAGGCAAGTAGCCTTTTACTGAGCACTGAGCTGCACAAATACTTTGGTGCTACTGCAGTGCTCTTAGTATTCACCATGTGTTTAATTTGGAGCTCAAACCAGCCTCACAGAAGGGAGCAAAGTCCAAAAGGTTTCTTCCACACAGCTTGTAACCCAATAAGAAATGCAACCTGAACAAAATTGCGAGAGAGAGATCCCAAGTGTGGTGAAGGAAATGGCAAACCGGACTGAACAGATCATGGCCAAGTCAGAGAAGAGAAGGCTTCAGGGAGACCTTAGAGCAGACTTTCTACAAGGGCATGTAGTGATAGGACAAGGGGAAATGGCTTTAAGCTGAAAGACGATAGATTTAGATTAGACATTAAGAAGAAATTCTTTACTATGAGGGTGGTGAGGAACAGGTTGTCTAGAGAAGCTGTGGATGCCCCATCCCTGGCAGTGTTCAAGGCCAGGTTGGATAGAGCTTTGAGAAACCTGGTCCAGTAGAAGGTGTCCCTGCCTGTGGCAAGGGGCTTGGCACTACATGATCTTTAAGGTCACTTCCAGCCCAAACCGTTCTGTGATTCTTCTATGAAGTTCATGGGACCTAGTGAGAAGCCTCCCAGGGTCCTGAAGGAGCTGGCAGATGTGGTTTCCAAAGCACTCTGCAGTATATTTGAAAAGTCAAGGCAGTCAGACAAAGTTCCGGTGACTGGAAACAGGGAAACTGCACCCGTTTTTCAAAGGAGTAATAAGGAGGCCTCTGGGAACTAACCAAGTGCTCAGTGTCACCTTAGTGCCTGGTAAGGCCATGGAGCAGATCCTTCAGAAAGTTTTGTTGAAGCATATGGTTCACAGAGAGGTGATTAGACAGACAACATGCCTTAACCAATGGCAAAGCATGCTGGACTAGCTGACTAGATACCAGGTAACTGGTACCAGATGAACCACAGTAAGTGTACTCACAAGACCCAAATTTTTTTTCTGCTCCCTTTGGCATGATCCTTTAACTTTATAGAGTGCTTCATAGCATCTGAGGAAGAGCTGCCAGATGCCAGCAGTGAGGCAGGAGGAGCTTCCAGCTGCCCAGAGGAAAACGCCCACCATATAGCCTGGTAACAGCCTCTCCATCTTCTCCATAGGAGACTGCAAGGCCGCAGGCTGTGGCCAGCCTCTTGCCTGAAGAATGGGCAGAACTTCTTTAACGAGACCAGTGTCTGCTTGATCCCATGCTGCCCTGGCTGCGCCAGCAGCTGGAGGAAATATATGGGGCCTGTTTGCGGGTGGCAGAGAATGCTGAGGCCACAATGTTGCATGCCCTCTTGCTCCAGGTCCGAATAGGCGGCTCATGGTCCCAGTTCTGCAGCCCTTCCTCAAGGAATATACAGAACCGCTGGTCAATGGCGTCATTGTAATCATTGAGGGCCAGTGCAGTGCGGAGGCCTGGAGGCTGCTGCTCTCCTGCACTGACCCAGAGGAGGATGACCCGTCTGTGGCCAGCTCCACCCACTTGAGCTGTGCCAGCTCCCTGGCCTCCTCCAGCAGCTCCAGCCACACCACCACCTCAGCTTCCTCCAGCAGCTCCAGCCACACTGCCTGAGTGGAGGACACAGACTGGGAGCAGAAGCCGGGCACATCCAAAACTACCCTCCACAGAGTTCCCGGCTGCACCCCATCTGTGCCTGTCTCTGGGGAGCAGGAGCAGCTCCAGAAGGAAGCAGGGCTGGCAGTGGTAGCAGCTCGATTTGCCTGGGCCTGCAGCTGCTCCACTCTGAGCCAGGGCAGGGGCTGCTTGCCCAGGAGGCCCCGGCGCACCCCGGAGAGGAAGGCCTACTGCCCCCGGGACTCTCCCCAGCCCTGCAAAAGGCCGCGCCTCCAGCAGGGCTGCTGCAGCTCTTCACTGAGGGGAGTAAAGAAACACCAGTTTCCCTCACACAGTCTCTGGCTGCTGATTTTTTTGTTAAGCAGAACTTTACAGTTTTGCTGATCAACAAAGAGTGGTACAAAACTTATGTCCCTCCTCACTTTTTCTTTGCAAACCAAAAAGAGTTAGGAAAGACAGACAACCCATAAATACTCTCATCTGTGTGAAATACGAGCTCACTCCTGTAATCGAGATGACAGTTTTATTGAGAGACAAAGTCAATAAAGCAAAAGCAAGAGTGCTGGCGTGTGACCATAGCCAGAGGCACACTGATTAGTGTTTGTCACAGTTTTATATACTTTCACTTTTGCATTATCCATATACATATTCATAATTCCCACGTATAGGCGGGGAATATTATAACTAGCTCCAGAAACTAATTATCTTAAATCTCCTCCTCTTGGCATCTGCGCACTGCTCTCTGGTGATTGTTGGCAGGGGTCTTGAGGATGAAGTAAGCAGTCTTCCTCATGTGGGCAGGGGTCTTCAAGATGAAGTAAGCAGTCTTCC
>WYDI02041968.1:0-15504 GCA_009867235.2 Psittacus erithacus
ATGTTGAGGACACCAGAACTGCACACAATACTCCCAGTGAGGTCTCACGAGAGCAGAGTAGAGGGGCAGGATCACCTCCTTCTGGTCATGCTCGTTTTGATGCAGCCCAGTATGCGGTTGGCTTTCTGGGCTGTGAGTGCGCGCTGCTGGCTCATGTAGAGTCAGCGCAGTTCTTCATCAACATAAAACAGATTAAAATGCACCCTGAAGACACACACATGTGTGTAAGCATGAACACCTGCACTCCATCACGCATACTGATGGCTGGTTTTGCTTGTATTTAGTAATTGTTTGCAGTGTCAGGCCATAATTAGCTAGTGTGGTATTTACTCTATGCAGGTGTTTGTGTCTCCATGTTGTTTTATTGCAGTCTTCCTTGCAGAGGCACTAAATTTCTGGTACATTTTGGTTGTAGTGAAATGTAGTGTGTGCTGAATGTATTATATTCCTCCTATTCCACAGAGAGCTCTACATGTCTCATTTTCTGTATGTACAAGTCTTTAAAGCATTTTGACATTCTTTGAAGGAAGGATACTTCCTAAATGTTTGATATACAATTCCACTCCTGAATCCTTTCTCAGATATGCTTCTTCTGAAGCTAACCTTGCTTGAATGCTGCCCACTCTTAACTTTGTACATACCAATGGAAATCTGATTATACACATGTAAAATGTGTGCACATGTATAATATAAACAAAAAGAACTCGATAGAACTTAAAAATAGCAATAGAAATAGAACAAAAAATGTGTGTGTGCTTCAAAATTTTTCCTGGCTAGTATTACATGGCACTATTACTGTTGAAGAATGCATGCCATTTTACACATATTGTTAGTATTTGACAAGCAGTAAGTAAAAATTTGTGTCTGGATTATATTTGCATAGGAAAAAAAGAGGTCACAAAATGGGGAAACACCAATTAAAATCACCTAGAGGAGATTTCTTCCTAACATTTTGTCAGATGATGGGTTTCTCTTTATTGGTCAAGGTTACGAAGCTCTGTCCACTGTGAGGATGTGAGGAATCTACAGAAGCCCAAGCCTCTTGTTTTCAAGGGCTTATGCCTCTGTTGCAAACTCATAGGTCTGGCTTTTTTCAAGAGTTGGGCTTTTCTTGTCCCCCATGGGTGGCGGCAATCCTCAGGACTCATTTAATGCATCTTTAGGAGTGATGCTAAGAAAAAGCCAGACCTTTTCTTTATTGGCCATCATATGCACTGATTCAGTACAATGGCTACCATAACCTGCTTTCAGACCCACCACCCACTAAAAGGAAAAAATTAAAACCCCCAGTATTTGTCCTGCCTTCGAGTTTGTCCAAATACTGTACGTTGTGCCTTTCTTTGTTCATTTCCCACACAGCTGCAAAGCTGTTTAGAGGCAATAGCAAACTGGAATTCAAATTTGTGAGTAAAAGTTGATCTGAGATGTTGAAACCAGGTGGCAGGTGAATGAAGGTCTCTGTCTTTCCAGGTTTTTCCAGATTTTAATAGACATAATTCAGATGCCCAGAAAAATATCGATTGCTGTTGGAAATGTGAGTGCTTCTTTGTGTGAAGAGAATAGCATATTATAAAAAAGCAACTATTTTTCCCTAGCATGTAGTAAGTACAATATTTTTGTAGCTCCTCTTTCTGCTCCCCAAAGTCTATATAGGTAAAAGGAAAAGCTCTAAAGTGCTCTGTGGTTTCAAAACCACTTTTTTTGAGAAAAGTGAAAAGAACTGTGCAGAGAGTCAGTATTCAGAAGAAATGAATAATAAGTTTCTGATTTTCAAATGAAATAACCCATATGTGATTATCATGTATAATGTAAAAGCATAAAGAAACAAAGGGAACTGAACAGCTTTGGTGATGTAAGTATATTGCAGAAGAGCCTTGTGAAGAATTTTCTGAAAGGTCTAAGAAAGTCTATATTCACCTCCAAGCATTTTCTGTAAGTTTGCATCCTTCATGTGCAGAAAAAGTAACCCAATTAACCACTGAAGTACTATCCTGTCTTCTGCAGGATACCAAGTTCAAAAGAACACCTACATTTCCACATCTTGAGCTGTTATTAGTTAAGCATTACGTTAGAGATAAAACCAGTGGAGCTAAGAGATTTTTTGCTTGTCCACCTCTGTTAGCATATTTAACCACACCATTGTAAAAAATGATGGTACCAAATTCTTAATACCTATGGTATCAGTCACTGAGCAAAAAAGTCAAGTGAATAGCAAGAGAAAACAGGTTGATTTTTAAAGATGTGGTTTACTTGATATTTTGCACTTTGTTCAGATATGAGTATCTAATAAGGTAATACATGAATAATGAATCGGAAGTAGCATAAATGTTATGGTACTGAGAATTCAAATGTTAAGAAAACTCAGGTGGAAATCATTTACCATCAGCATGCAAAACCAAATATTATGGAAAGATTAAACTGTTTTTCCTAATTTGTCTGCATATTAAAGGGAGGGGGCTGATATTAGGAGTTAACCATGGAAAAGTAAGTCTGAATAAGCTGAGTACTGAGTTAACTTGTAATGTTTTAGAATTGACTCTTTTGAGTCTATGTAGCCTGCAGGAGGGGGTAGGAGGAAAAAGGCAATGATAATTGAACTAAAACCTAAATTATTTTTACTTCATATAAAGAAATGTGTGTTTGTGTTCCTGAGCATTCAAGAACACCTGAGGACAATTATGAAATGATTATGTGCATAGGTGAGGTTTACCAGGTACATTGTGGCATTCTCCTCTGGACTGAGAAACTGTTGTGAGAGGAAGCAATTGAATTTTTCCTATATGTTTGGCTGCAATATTTTGATAAATAAACATAAAAATTTGATCATACTGCCCTATTAAAATGATAACAAAAATGATTAAAAAAGGGGACAATACAAAGAATTATTAATTTTTTAACTTTTAATATATTTTTTCTTCTTACAACCTTTTTCCAATATAAGTATTTTCATTGAAAAAGCTGCCCACAGTCTTGACTGTGTTTCCTTTCCTTTTTGCAAAATAAGGAAAATTTCTGTTTAAACCAGAGGAATTTTACCATCAGTTGAAAACTACAAAATACAGCAGCATTACATATAAAATTGACAATGGCATTAAAAAAATGCTAAGCCTTTGTATTAAACAAAGGAGTCCTTTAGAAGACTAGATGTCAACATTTTGCAGTCAGATAAGAGCTGAAGAGAAAGAAGTTTATATTTCTGTCAGTTATAGTGTGTATTCCACACAGGAGGTCTCTGGATAGGGGGTTTTGAAGGCCAGATCCAGATGCCAGGCTTTACTTGTAATACAGTAAGAGCACCAGAAGCTGCATGTGACCTGCATGAAAGTGCATACTGCAATGTCTCTGGGGGTCCCTGTTCCCCAGGCATCCATCCTGGGACTAGCTTAGAGCATGTCATGGCTCCTGAGCAGCCCATAAGCTTGTGTCTTTCCTACAGAAACTAGATTATAGGAACACAGGAGAAGTGGTGCATCGTGTGTCTCATCTTGAGATCCTGGAGCTGTGACATGACTGAAAAAGGGTGCACTGGAGTGGGGAAGTGTCCCTCAGCTGGTATTTTATGAAGATGTAAAGAAATATGCATTGATATTTTTCAAGTGAAATAGAATAGAGTAGAATTGGACAAAGCAGATTGTTCCAGTTGGAAAGGACCTGAAAAGGACCTACCACAATCATCTAGTTCAACTGCCTGACCAGTTCAGGGCTGACCAAGTTAAAGCATGTTAATGAGGGCATTGTCCAAATGCCTCTTAAACACTGTCAGGCTTGGGGTGTTGACCACCTTTCTAGGAAGCCTGTTCTAGTGTTTGACAACCCTCTTGGTAAGGAGGTGCTTCCTGATGTCTAATCTAAACCTATCCTGGTGCAGCTTTGAACCATTGCAGTAATGAAATAGTACCCTGTCCTTAAGCTTTTAGTTTGATTTGGTAGAACTGCTTGCGGAATGAGGCATAGTTTAACATGAAGTACTACTTACAGTATGTGGAGTGGACTTTACAGAACTTTGTGTGTGTTAGGACTCTTCTAGAGTGACGTGACTAGCCTGAGATTTAGTGTATCTTTTTAGTATTGGAACAAATTGTTCAATTTCAGAGGGCTGTTCAGTTTGTCCTAAGATAAATCAGATTAATTATCGTTTGGGGGTGCTTTTGTCTCCCTGATAACTCTAAAGGAAAGCTGTGATGATTAGCTTAATGCCCAGTATTGAGGTACTTAATGTTGAGTTGGATGATGGTGGCTCGGATAGAATGCTGAAAAGGAAGATACTCTACAATGTGGTCTTCGGTAGGAAGATGAGCAAAAAACCTGCTTCATTCTCTGTCAGTTTGGGAAGCTTTGGATTGTGGTGACTATCAAATGCAATATAAGAGAAGTTTAAAAAATATTCATGTTCTGAAGATGCATAGCTATAAGCTGTGAAAAAAACATAATCTTCATGAGTCTATGAAGATAACATACATCATAGTATAAATCATACTCTGATAAACAGGGTGACCCGTATCTGTTATTCAGCAAAAAATTGGCAACCAGTATATGTGCTCTGGAATTGACTTGTCAGTATGATGCTACTAATAATGCTTATATTAATAATACAAAAGAACCAAACCCATCAGATTTAATGCATAACAGGTATTGATTATTAACCTCTGAAAATCTCTAGAAGGTGAAAGTGAACAACATTTTTCTATGAGCAAGTGAATGTTTTTTTCTGATGAATCATAAAGGACCATCTTTTGGAAATGAACATCCGGCTTCTGGAATAGCCGAACACCCACACTTTTATAAGAGGCAGAAGCAACTACAGTTGCCACTGAAAACTGGCTATTATTTTTAATATGTGGGGAAAAGCACACTGCAGAACAGAAAGAAATCGATATCTAATATATTACTATGTAACTGTATGCCAAAACAATATTAGAAATGGAGTACTGGGGAGAAAAAATAAAAGGATAAAATAAATATTACAAGGACAGAAAGAAATAAAAAAGAAATACTACCGGGCCAAAAATAAATCCATATTGAGTGTATTTATCTACATTCCAAATCCAAATCTGCTTTCCAGATCAATACCAGAGATACACAACTAGTGTGAAAAAAACAGAAATATTGCCAGGATGGAGAGAAATCCATACTGAGAGTGTTTATCTGCATTCCAAAACAATATTGGAAAGTGCCTGAAGTCAGATATTTGTAATATTCCATTTAATCTAATTTTACATTATGGCATCCAGAGTTTAAAAGAAACTAAAAATTGAATAACGTCCTTGGAAGACGAGAAAGTGTACCGTCCAAACACACCAACTGGCTGCATATGGAGCCAAATGGTGTTCAGTATGTGCATTCCACTACTCTGAATCAATGCAGTTCTGTTGCTACCTATAAATACTGCTTACATTTTTACACTGCCTACTCTTTCTCACTGGCAGATGCTGGATTGTTTCTAAATTAATTACAGCTGCTTAAAGGAGAGGCAATAATTTTATTTATGTTTCAATTTATAAAATATGCTGTTCGTAGCCTTTCTGGTACAAGGCATGAGCTCTGTTAGCTACCTTTACATAACAATGTTTTGTAGTGGGCTACTGAGATTCTTGGTATCGGAAGGCAGCATTAGTGGTGACTCAACAAACACCAGTGCTGTCATAACCACCGCTTGAGTAAGACAACATAATACAAGAGAGCTAAAATGTGTCCCTGGATATGAGAAGAAAATGGCATTTTTCTTGTAACTGAGCCTGACATCAGTGTAAGCAGTGCAGCTATGTTAGTTGTTATCTCTGTTCTCTGTATGAGCAACAGATGTGTAGGCTCTTTAAGCAGCAGTAGAGGGGAAAAAATGGAACAAGCATTACTGGTTTTTCTGCCAAGGTTGAAAAGAAGTATTGGTATTGTGGTAGCCTCTTCACTCACGTATTTATTCCTCTTCCTCCTTCAGGCTTTTAAACTGGCAGTAGTTATGATACATAATTAGAAAAAGCAGAAATTCATCATATAAATATTGTACGTAGGTTATTCTAGGATGTTTCCGATAGGCCAGACATATGGTAGTTGTGGTCAGTCAGCGCTGATAAGGCAATGTATTTCTCACATGACATTTTTTTCACTGTAAAACTGCTACTAACTTTCATCACATGAAAGAATTTGGCTTTTGCTTTGGCACTGTGAGATATGAAATACTTACAGGATAAATCAATGATCTGCCGTGTGTCAATAATAAATAATGATAAGAAGTGCTTCTCCTAATATTAAGGGGCTGTATGAATAAACTAAGAAACAACCTCACTATACAACTACTCTGTCTATAGACACCTCACCTTAATTTCAGGTAAAGATTTATAGGAAAAATACACATATATACGTGACTAGCAATGCCTGTGGTTCATAAAAAGAATATGATTGCAATATAAGTAGGTACATAGACTGTAGTAAAATACTACTCCATGGAAAAGAGTGATTGCACTTATGACAGCCTCTGTGTAGCTATGGTATCTCTTTTCATGCCTTTGGCTAATATCTTACTAGGAGAAATTTGCAGCTGTCTCAGCATATTTCTCATTGCTAACTCACAGACCACTGTATCTGTTTGTCATTAAAATAGCCATAAGTGTTCTGTACACATTTTCCTAAAAACACATGCAAGTTTCACAGGGCAAATGTGTTGGTAATGGAAGTAAGGATGACATTTTCTAAGGTTAAGTTAGCTTTTTATATTAGTCAGTAATTATTATTTTGATCTAACATCACAATTCTTCCAAACTGAAGCTCTGTATTTTTCATAAGGCACCTACACTCTAATCCTTTGGAACACCTGGACATTTTGCTAAAAGGGGTTAGTAGCCTAGCCAACACATGTTACAAGGAATCATCAGTAATCAGTGCTGTGCAATTTGCCAGTTTTCTTTAAAATAGCCGCTATTTTTAATGCCAAATTTGCTTCTTTAATGTGAAGTTGGTGAGCCCAGTTCTGTCTTATGAAGAGGTTCCTGTTGCAAATCTACATTTGACAAAAGTTCAGACCTATGGCTTGATGATGATCATTTGTAGGTCACAGAAATATAGACAAGTCATACTCTTTTCCCCAAAGAATGTACTTAAAAATACCCACAAAACACAAGTTGTAGTGTAAAGGATTGAAGGAGTAAGCGTTGTGATGTGAAATGTTATAAGCAAAGTCATAGTCTTAAAGGTCAGTAAAACTTGTTGGGTAAATGAAGATAATCCAAACAATCAACACCCAAGACATCTTCAGTCTCAGATTTTGTTTGGTTCTGTTCTGATTTTGAGTCTTATGGATACTGATATTAAAAACTGAAAGTGAGAAATGTCAAAAGTGTCGTGGTTTAAGCCCAGATGGTAACTCAGCACCACACAGTCATTTGCTCAACCTTCTGCGTCTCCCCTCCAGGCAGGATGGGTAGGAGAATCAAAAGAAGGTAAACCCTTTGGGTTGAGAAAAGAACAGTTTAATAACTAAAGTACGGTATACTGCTGCTACCACTACTAATAAGAATGAGAAGGGAAATAACAAGGGAACAGAACATAAAACTAAAAGGGGAAAGGAAAACAAAAAAAACCTCCAATAAACACAAGTGATGAGCAAGGCAATTGCTTATCACCTGTTGACTGATACCCAGCCCGACCCGAGCAGCAATTGGTCCTTTCTTGGAAACTGCCTCAATAATAGGCATGATGTGCTGTGGTATGGAATACCCCTTTGGCTAGTTTGGGTCAGGTGTCCTGTCTCTGCTCCCTATCAGCTTCTTGTGCCCCTCCTCACTGGCAGAGCATGAGACTGAAAAGTCTTTGATCAGGGTAGGTGCTGCTCAGCAACAGCTAAAACACCATTGTGTTATCAGCATTGTTCTCAGACTAAAGCTGAAACACAGCACTGCACCAGCTACTAGGAAGGATTAAAAATAACTGTTACAGCTGAAACTAGGACAAAAAGAAAGAATGGGTGAAAGGTGCTATGCATAGGTACAGCTCTTTTGGAAAGAGGGAGGCTGTTAATGCAGTACTTGAAAGAAAATTTTTAAAAACAGAGTAGCATTTTATTTTTTTATTAGCAGCTTTTGCCTAGAAGGTTTGCAGTTTTCAATCCCTTGCTGCATCTCTCTGTGAATACGCTGAATCTTGTCTCTAGTTATTCAGAAGGGTTATTCTGATTTTTTTGTGAGTAGACACACTGTACAAATCATGAGAAATTAAGTATTTTGCAATCCCTTCATCGCACTCACAGAGTGTTAGTAATATATGACGTAGTTTGTACATTTTTATGAGGGACTAGTTTTTCCTGAGGTGAGACTGCAGCTTGATCCATTGTAAAGCATCATTTTAGCTTCTGCAGAACCTGAAGATTGACAGAATTACTCTGAAATCAAAGGAAAAAAATTCTGCATTATTTAAATAAAAATACAAATGGATTTCAGTTGCATGTCATTAATTAACTAATCAGTGATTTTTGCAAGCCTCACCTTCTTCCACGTGGGAATCCTTCACTCCATGAGACCAGCCAAGAGGTTTTCTGCCTTTGTCCCAAAGGATTCAACTTGTGATTTATTTTCTTTTTCCCCCAGTTTTTCCCTTGCTGGCACATTTGAGCTATTGACCTCATGCCTGAAGAATAATTTTCTGCCTCTTTGGTGGAAAATGAGAATGTGTTTTGAAGCCTATATGTAAATTACTTGTTTTCTCCATTTCTCCACAAAGTGGCAAAGACCTGATACCAAAATCAAAGACATTTCCACTCTCATTTGCAGCTCCATTCTGCTAGTCTCTTTGCCCTTTCACAGCTGTGCAAGAAGAGCTCTGAATATCTAGAAGTGGGTTTTAGTTTTCCTAGAAAATCTGTCAGCTTCTACTACCTACACCACAAGTTACGCTATAGGAAGATGATATCCAAATGTCAGTTTTGTATGAGTCATGCTGGCATGCTCTAAAACTAGTGCTTCTTCCTTGTCTCACCCTCCTTTGCAGCCTGCAAGGGCTTCTTCGGATCATTTGTGCAAGTCAGAAATGATACATTCCTGCTCAGAGGGATTGGAGTGTTCCAAAACCTTACATTACCTACCACTTAAATAGCTGCAGGCAGAACTCTTGCTTCTTTCCCTGAGTATTTGGCACAGCCTTCACAAACTGTGTATCACTGCTTAGTTGCAGAACTCATATGCAGAAAAGTGCAACCCAACTCTTCAAAAGGTAATACTTCCAATTCTTCAAAGTCCCATGGTTTTTTTGAAGCATTTACTTACTCGTTAGGACTGTTTATAGAAAACTTCAGAGTTACCATCCTGTCACAGCACCGCTTTTCTGCTCTCTAAGAGGGAAGGAAGGAAATGGATAATGATCAATATCAAGCAGAGAAAGTCAGTCATGCAGAGCATTATGCACAGTCACTGCTGGAGGAATGAACAACTTTCAGATATCTGAGATTACTCAGATACTATTCCCTTGCAGAGCAAAGTGAGCATGGTTGTAAATCTTCCTTATTTCTCCATAAGACTCATGAAGATAGTCCTGTTCTGTCTGAGAACTGTTCAAAATGAAAAAAAAAAAAGGGTTTCAGGCAAGAATAAGTGGAAGGCTGTGTCTAGGACTAAATTAAAAACCAAAAGGACCAATATAAAATTAATTTGCATCAGAATTTTCAAGTTGTTAATTTTTTTTCATATCTTGTAGTTTACTCCTTCCACCTTGATGAACACCGGATTAATATTAGGAAATACACTACTGTTTTGTATGGAAAAAAGTCCTCAAAGGACTTTATATCTTCTATAAAATGGACTTTGACCTGTCCTCTACTGCATTATTAGCATACACAGTTGATTCCTTCTCAGATCTTACAGTCCTGACTATCATTAGTCCCCTTTCGTATCTGCAGTAAGAAATTTCACAGAGCTCTGAAGTGGAGATTCTGAATGAAGCCACAAAATCAACAATTCACCATGATGCATTTGTATGGTGTGACCTGTAGAATTATATGGGGAACACCTCTAAAACCAGAAGTGAACCCAAGTGTGTCTTCACTTTATGAAGATGAATATGATGTGAAGGAGACGATGGATTGTGTCTATCAACGTGTATCTACAAACTCAGCAGCAAGAGAAGATCTGAGAATTTTAATGGAGCTGCATATTTTAAGAGATCCAAACCTTCTCTGCCTCTTCAGGTTCAAGAATGCCAGAAAATATTACTGATGCCAACCAGAGTTTCAGCTTATTCCTCCCTCTTTAATTTAAGCCTTGTGGCTCAGGAACATGTCTCTGCCAGAAGAACAAAAGACTACCTCTGCTTGTGGTGGTATTAATTCAGGCAAATCTACAGAGTACTTTTTCTTCTAGAATTCTGAGGTCTCTCTGTCCTGCCTCTTTGTCATCTCTCCAGAGTTACCTTGGAAAACAGGAGCATAGTAAATTTATACTCTTCAAGGCATTGTTCTAATTCCAGTTGTCAACAATTATTGTTCAATATATTCAGGATACAAAAAAGGAACAGGAATCTTTCTCCTAGAACGCAACTTGGCAAATTTGAAGCTGTTTATTTGCTAAGCAAGTTTCTTTTGAAGGGTTATTAAAGAAATTACCAGAGTCCTTTTTCTCTCTCGACCGTAAAGCATATTATTGGTACTTACATTCCTGAAATTTGAAGGTAGCAACCTCTTCAGAGCCTTTTGGTCTTTCCTTCATTACTTGAGATTTTAGAATACCAGTGTCTAATTGTGATTAGCTACTGCAGTCCAGTCATACTTACGTTGTCTTGGTTCACGTACTAGTCAAAAGATATGAGGAGATGAAGGTATGAAGACAACTGGCCAGGTTCTTTAAGGAAGACAAATTAAATTGAATACCAAAGCACATTCTTCGTTACATTTCAAGATACATCTTTTCTGTGTGCTCTGAAGTTCAAAAACGGTATGAAGATGATCTCCAGTACTGAGGAATTATAGGAAAATTTAACTTTCACCTGGAAATGTCCATAATACTCAAGGAAGATGACATTTCCAATCCAATCAAGAATGATGCTAATAGCATGCATCACTTTATCGTGAGTCTGTGGCAAATGCCAGCGAAAACACCAGTCATGATTTTCTGGAATTAACACCAGATTGTTATGCTATCTTCTTTCAAGAATCCTACAGGAGTCTGTGACCATTACATTAAAAAATGCAAGAGAATGACAGGGAAATTTTATCATCTGCACACAAGTAAAAGCATGGATGGTTGATATGCTCTCTGTTTTGTGTTCAATTTATCTACTTATGAAATTGAAATTACTAGTTGCTGTTTTCCTTTCTTCATCTCTGAGGACCAAGATGACTACGATTGTTAGTTGGGAATCAACAACCATAATCTTGACTACTTCTTAGTGATCCAGACTTTTTGTATTTTTCCCTAGGCAATGAGAAATCCTTCTAATTGTTCATCTATGACAGTTTTTATGTGAAAAGCCCTTGCATCTTCTTTTTCCCAGTTCTATTAAGACTTGAGAGAGGGTGAAGGGATTTTTCTGAAATCCTCCAAATCTACCAGATTTCTTCAGTTTCCCATCTGTATTAGAGTGCTGGCGTGATGGGTACTCATACTGGAGAAAGTCAAAATTAAATTCACTTAAAATAATTTTATATTCTCTAAATGGGTACCCGCTACTCTGTCAGCACCCATTACTTTGGCTAAAATTTCTTCAAGCCTGAGAAAGTCTTTTCTTCACATGGAGATTCTAAATGGATGCAAAGAGAGAGGAAAATAATCAAAGGTTTCCAAGTTGATAACTGATTCATTGGTTTTAAACATTTTTTTTTTCCTGCCTGGATATTGCTCTGCTGTTTTCTAACTTGTTTTTTTTAGTTGTCTTATATTCCCTCAGCTGTGGCAGTATTCCTGGAGCCAAATGTGAGTGCACTACCTCAAAATGCCAGCAGTGGAAGCTGGTAAGCAAGTGGGGGAAAAATCACCAGAGGAATCACTGAAGCTTGGGACAAAGGCAGAAAACACATCAGTACTGCACTAACAGAGCAGCAGGTACCCTCATAGAGAAGATAAAATTACAGGTAAGGAAATAATTTCCATTTCTATTTTGGTCTTATCCAAATGGCTTGTTACTCTCTATTCAAAATTGCGGAAAAAGTAACACACCATAAACATATGAAGAAAAAAAAAAGCAGATGTGATGAATTGAGAGTATTTGATTTTTTTTTTTAGTGAGGACAATTTGAAGTTCAATCTTACAAATTTCTGAGGAAAATGTATTAAAAATGGAAATCCCTAGTATCTATTTGGGAATTTTAAATCTCAGCCTAGTTTTAAAATAAGGCTTAGGAATTTTTGTTTGTCTGTTTTTTGTAGCTTTTGCATTTTTAGAACATTGAACACAGGAAGCTGCTTGCTACAGGTTTTGCTTTCCAGTCAAGAACAGCAGTAGACTTTTCTTTATATAAGCGAGGTCAGATAAAGCCAAAGACAGAAAGACTCCATTCCCATTCCTCCTTCTCCATTTACTTTCTCACAGTTGGAAGGGTAGCGTAACTCTTTATTATGCTTCAGTTACTTCATCTGTAACAAGGAAGGAGGTTGTTTTTATTTCCCGTTTGAGATGACTAGGTGGAGCCAGTGGTGTAAAAGAGAAGAAAATTACATTAATTTAATTAATTGTCTTGCAGTCTTTTATGCCGCCATGCTGCAGTCCCACTATGAAGTTGTGATCACCACAAAAACCTCAAGAGGATATATCCTTGTCTGACTTGCTACAGTTATTATCTGTGACAGAAAGTAAAATAAGGTTTATCTTTAAGTCTTCTTTTAATATAAAACTGTTGTCTGCAGATAAAAAATTTTGTTACATTAAAACAATTCTACCGTAAACTTAATTTCCACTCTCTGGTACAGCAACATTGAGGAAGTTTAGGTATGTGCATTGTAGTGGCATTACCTTTTAGAAAAGAATAATAATGAAGTACATTCAAAAGACTGATGGATTAGATTTAGCTTTGACATAACTCATACGTCATCATCAGATACACACTATGGTGTATACACCATACAACCCTCAGTGAGTTGTATCAATTAAGTTTATTTTGTAAACTATCAAGTTCAAGGAAATATGAATACAGAACTGTATTAACTTGCTTCATAGTATTTAAATGTGTGGAGATTTTATTAAAGCTACAAGTTATCAGAATTATGAGTTTAATCTTGTGATGTCTATTTCTAATGACCTGCAGCATGACATTCAAGTTGAAAAGCCTAAAGGAAAAAGAAAAGGAAAATGGTAACCTTTTTGTAAGCATTATTTAAATAAATTAGGTGAACTCTTGAGGTGCTGTGGAACCCTTTTTGAAAGCGATCATTATCATCAGGTCCAAAAAGTATCTCAAATGTCTAGATAAGGAACTAGCTGTCTGAACTGAATATTGCCTTTTGAAATGTGTCATCTGTTAGTTTATGTTTCTTCCTGTAACCTACTAACCATAGAAATGACTGTAAGTAGAGTTTTCAAAATGCTCACTGTTTTCAAACTTTAAACTTCCTTGTGTTTTTGGTTTGTTTGGTTTTTAATATTTTTGTTTTATTTTTACTTAAAACATATATGGGAAGAACACACTCAAACCTTTCATCTGGAAGGAATCATATTCTGAGTTCATGGCTCTTTTCTATACTACAGGTCTATCCATGGACTTATTTTCAAAGAACTTTTTAATTACTGTTTTATCATAGTTAAAGATTACTGCTGTACTTGCAAAAATGAGTGTTATTCTATCAGTTTCTATTGTGTTTTGGTGAAAAGTCAATGAGTTTGATTTTGATTACGTTTAAACCTTTTCCTTTGGGGTTACTGTTATTGCTTGGGAGTGTTTTTGAGGCCGTGCTCTTTTGCTAAGAGAAGTTGCTCTGATTCTGAAATGTTTTTTCCTCTCATCTTGCACTTTTCCTTGTAAGTTAAAGAAAATTCCATCTATCCCAGTTTTGTTTTCTGTAACTAATTCCATAACACTGTAGTACTTGACATGTGTTTGTTTCTTAGGCAAACGTGTAAAACTCCTCAAGTCCGAATGGAGAAGTAGAGAAAGGAGGTTTCTGCTGTGCCTGATGACAGTTTTTGGTTTTTTTCCACACACACAAAATATTCTGGCTCCACGTTGGAGCACTAGTTGTGATGAATCCTAGTCTTGGTCGGATTCTAAGGAAGGGCCAGAACGTTCGTTGAGGAATAAAGAGTCAGACCACTCCAGAAAATGTGTTCCAGCCCTGGTTTATTACTCACAGAGCAGCAGGTGTGTACAAATAAAGGTTTACACAGTACTAATAGGAATTGTTGTACCTTACTTCTCATTGTAGTTGTTTAGTTTGATACAGATGCCCAGGAATCGTGGTTTATTTGGGCAGAGCTTCAGGAGAGTGGTTGAAGAGACTGCACTGCTCTCCTAAGCAGCCTCAGTCTGTCAGTCAGATGCTTCTGGGAGCCTTAAAATGTCTTTCTTCACTTATTCTCCCTTCAAAGGTAGAGCCGGTTGATGAACTTAAGTCATTCACTATCATGGGAAAGCAACAGATGCTTTGGGGAAAAGAACAGCACTTAGAAAGGAAGTATGTCTTGGTACATGGAGTTAGGTGTCGCTTTGTAGCTGAAAGTTCAGCATCCCATACGGGATTACTGAAAATTCATAAGAAGCTGAGAAGGGGATATTTCCACTATATTCCTAAGATTGCTAGTTGTTGACTGATCTTAAAACCACATTTCAGATAAAGAACAGCCATTTTCAGGAATGTATGCCACGTTCCAAAGTATTTTTCCTTTACCTATTTTTCCAGTCCTAATTTTATTTGGAACAAGTGGAAAACTCAATTTGCAAGTGAAAGGTTCCCAAAGCCTTTTAATTTTAATTAAAATTTTTAACACTGATTATCAAGGTCTTCACTTTATAACCAAAAATTTCCTGCTGATATCATTGAGAGCAATGAGGAAACAAGAAATACATGATTATACGTCAAATGGCATTGTGTGAAATGAGTTTTCAACATATTTGTTTCTTTTCAATGGAAAACACCAAGCACAAGAATTTTCTCAAATGCAATTCTGATTAGTCACAGTATAATAAAAGGAGGAAAGAATCGAAAACTTAATTCTGGTGGTTATCAGACATTGGGAAACATTTGAGACATTTAGGTATATTGGGAAAAGTTCTGTTCAATTAATAAAATGAGGTAGAGACATTTACCAAAGGATAGACCTGGATCTAGAATTGTAAATTGCTCCATTACAGGCTTGGGAATGTAGTTAGACAAACACTTTTTATACTGCAGTGCTGATAATAAAGTTAGGGCAAAAAATTTAAATCTCTTGAGCCTTGATATCAAAAGCTAGGTAGTGAAAAAGTTTTATGAGTAGGAATAAAACATTTGGAGACTTGAAAAAATTTCTATCAATATGTAACCTCTTGTTGTGGTTTAAGCTTAGTCATAAATTAGACAAAGCATGTAGCCTGCTTGTTTTCCCCCCACAACCTGTCCT